>JASCZI010090793.1:72377-83114 GCA_036250425.1 Stylosanthes scabra
AGCTTAAACCTGACAGAAGCAGCATGGGTAAGACTGGCTTTTCTGTTTCGCCTTTTCACTTTTGCTATCCCAGATATTCATGCCTCAAAGAAGAAAAACTAGCTGTTCATTCTTCACATCTGACTTCGATAGATAGGATTTGAACAGGCTTTTTTCAAAGACAATATAAACTTAAAAATGTATTAACCTTTGTGCATGACAAATTGCATTCTTTTTTCATGGTACTTTTAATAGTTTATTTTTAATTTGCTAACAATATTATTGAGAATCATTTTACACTCCGTAAATATGAAATTGGCACATTACTGTAGGAATTTAGGCTTGTTATGTGCATCAAAACTTTACGTAGTTATGTAAACAGAAAATAAGCATTGCATATATAAACTTGTTGAAACATGATGAAACGAAAGCAATTTCTTATTTTTTGTTGTCATTGTCTTGAAAAACTTTTTAATTGCTCTCTTGTTTAAAATACTACTTTAGTATTCTTTTGAGAGGAAAGAGGTTCAAATCACTACATCTTAATGATTGCGAGTTCTTAATCATTTCAGGTGTCTATTCTTCCACCGTTGGCTTCAGTATTTATGACTAATATTGCTGCACAATTTGCTGACAACTTGATTTCAAGAGGAGTTGAAACCACTACGGTATGAGAGGCATTGGAACACCATTAACTCACTTTTTAGTTTTGGATCAAAATTGGCTAGGCACGACACATTGTAAAGTCACAACTTCACCTTGTGGGATATGTTCATACACTGCATGAGTTGCCAACACAACAATAAATTATGGACCTTTCATTGATAACTTAAAAAAAATTATTTTAGCAGCATAATTTTCTTGATCTCATATTCTTGATTTCTTTGCTGCCTGGATTTCATTAAAACATAAATAGGTTCGAAAGATCTGCCAATCAATTGCATTTTTGTCCCCTGCAATCTGCATGACTCTTTCCTCGCTGGATCTAGGGTTACCTCCTTGGGAGATTGTGAGCATTCTCACGGGTGGTTTAGCCCTCTCAAGTTTTGCCCTGTCAGGTACTGGATACTGTCTGATTTTTTTTTTTTGTACATATATAATTCAGTCATGTACTTTTATTTGTCTTAACTATCTTCATATTTATTTACTAATGCAGGACTTTATTGTACCCATCAAGATATGTCACCAGAATATGCAAGTATACTTTTGGTAGGTTGGCTTACACTTAAAACTCTCATAACTCAATTTATGGTTAATGCCATTACATTTTCATTCTCTAGCTTCTGCATATGTCTGTATTTTTTTAGTCCTTGAAATATATATAGCTTTAGGAGAAAATTTCTCAAAGAAGGAAGCATGATTTTTCCCATCAAATTAGAATAGGGGAACAAAGTATCTCCGTATCATTGAAACTCCAACCTAATTTTCCCAGAGAAAATTACTATTTCCGTAAGTCATAACGAGAGTATATCCTTTATATGTATTCTTCATATGATTTGCTCTAACCGTGTCTGACTTTTTTTTTTTTTTAAATTATTATTGTGATATTCCTCAGGGTATAACTAATACTGTTGGGGCAATACCTGGAATTGTAGGCGTAGCACTCACGGGTTATCTTCTCGATTCAACTCATTCGTGGAGTGTAAGTTGCTATTAATATTGGTTGTTTTGTCATTGTATGATGTGTATATCATTCTGTCTTTTAATTTATATTTCATATCTAAACCATGTAGATATCACTATTTGCACCATCAATCTTCTTCTATTTGACCGGCACCATCATATGGTTGGCGTTCGCCAGCAGTAAGCCTCAAAGTTTTTCCGAGGAAAACTAATACAGGTTCCAATCATTGATTATTCTGAACACAGTCCAGAAGTTTAGGTAAACTTCATAGCTATACAGATTTTGATAGTGACTGTATATCCGATTTTTCTTTACAAAGATCATTTTAGTCGAGTAGAAAGGAAACATAGCATAGGTATTACAGTATGTAAATTCTTTTCGCTGTAACTTGCTATAGCAGTTGTATCTTTTTCATAGATAATGCTGCCAAAAGGAAATTATTGACTTTGTTGTAATATTGCAAAGTCAAGTATCTGTTGTAATTTTCTTAACCACTTGTGGTTGTTCCTTCTATTTCAAGTTTCAAGTTTCAACATTTTAAGTCACTGATTCACTGACATCTCACCAAACTCATCATGCAATAGTATATTACTTTCTTTATTTCGTTTTGGACCACTTTCAGATAGCATTATGAAGTTGTGATGTTAGCAGGTCATGAAAGATGTACAAATCCCCATTCAATTTATAAACTTTGGATATTGTCATAATAATAATAATAACAACAACAGCAACAACAATAATGGTAACTGGATGACAAGCATTGGGATACAAACAAAGCCATAAAAAATTCCTAGTGTTTGACCCCAAAAAAGAATGGACATAAGCAAGAAATTGAATACTTAATATCTTTATTTCCATGTATTTTATTTTATTTCCAATCACCAAGTAAAACCAATTCTTGGTTTCACCTAGTGCCAATGATCTAGGAACATGCAGGGATATCAACATCTGGTATATGTGCAAATACTACAGAGAGAGGACCAACTATGATTGGCATTGATGGATTTATATATAGTGGATACAAAGGAGGAATTTCCCCTTCTGAGTTCACAGTTAGAACTTTTCCATTTAGTAATGTGGTTTGGCTATGTAAATCCCTTCCCTGTGCAGTTAAATGGTACTCTTCTCTGGCTGTTGCACCTGTCCTTGAGTATGTGAAGTCCACTTTTGCATGAACACTGGTGCTGTTGTCCAGGTTCAGCAATAGTATTGTGATTCCTTTCTGTTATAATGGTATCAATCAGTTTCCATAATTACTATAATCTGCTGAAGTAGTGAAGTTATCATATTATCATACTGATATAGAATTTTACTCACAGATTGCTTTGCACAGTGTGCATAAGCTCTTATCTTCTTTGTCCCATAGAAAGAAGTTGCAAGGACACGTACTCCCATAAGTCTATGCCAAAGAAGAGCACTGCATGGAAGAGAGAGACATAACCAAATAACTGTCAAATGATCTTGTCATTACCTAGAAAATAACACTGTTAAGCTATGTCATATGGGACCCCTTAATAAAAACTCATTAATGGGATTCCTTAATGAAGTGGCAAACAATTAATGAAGCAAACATCTGTATATGTCAGAACACAAGTTGGATATATCAGCTCACAATAATATGCTGTTCTATGAAATTTAATATTTGGTACCTATAGTAATCTGGATTTGGCACAAAAGTAGTAGTGTTTAGTAAACCATAATTTCCTCCAACCAAACTCTGTCTGCAGTATGTTCTGGTGTCATAAACAGCTGACATTCCAAGCTGATCCAAATACCTGTGTTATGATGAATTAACATTAGAATAAATGCTTGTAGAATCCTACATGACACAACAACAAATCAAGGTGAGTTAGTTAAACTAACCAGAAGCTGTAGATAAATGAATCAGACACAAGATGGTGGCCACTGTTGTAAGCCCCTCCTGCTTCACCAACCCATGCTTCTGCTTTGGTTGCTGAATTGTGAAGTATGTCTTTGAGGCCACTGAATGTGCTAGAGATTCCATCAAGATATGATGGATCAAGAATTCTTTCAACTAGGTGCTCATCAACTCCTGTATGTAAGATAACGTAGCAGCTTCTGTTATAACCAAAATTCATTAAAATTGATCAAATATTATAAAACATGATTATTCCTGTTTGAGGGATGATGATACCTGCCCCAAGGTTGTATATGTGGTGAGATACCACATCAACAGATTTACCAGATTTGTTTACAAATTCCTGGAACCAATTTGCATCATAGAAGCCACCTGGTGCAATGATCAGTGGCTTACGCCGAATCCGTCTATATACATCACGAATTATGTTTCTTAAAGCAGCAACATCAGAAGCATATTGATCTGCAGAAACACCTGTTCCAACTCCACTGCCACACAATTCATTGCCTGCTCAAGCAATTTCATTATAATGAGTATTAAAATCACCATTTTCTAATTTCATTCTTATTGTATCAGTTACACTGATGGAGCATACACTTACCAAGTTCCCAACCAGCAATGTTGTAATTCTTTCTTACAGTGTATCGGATGAAAGACTCAGCATTGGAGGAGTCCCATGGTCCAACAGCAGAACCAGATTGTATGGTTCTTCCAGCAAGAGCATTCAATCCAAAGATAATCTTAGCCCTGAAATATACCTAATCATAATGTTAAACTTGTTATTAACAAGATGATTCTTGTTTAGTGCTAAAAAGACAGGCAGAGAGAGACACACACAGAGAAGGAAGCAACTTAAAAGGGAGGACTGATTTTTACCCTGCTTTCTGGAAAAAGCTGTTTAGCTCATCCCATCTATGCATTGGTAAGCATCCTTCAGTGAAGTTAAAGATCTCAGTGGAGCTGTTAACAAAAGGTGTACATGGTTTTGGATTATCTTCAGTCCCATATATGACCTTATCTTGCAAGGTGCCACCTAATCTAATCTTCAATGGTGAGAATGCTGCAGAATATTCAGAAGTAATGATTTCCTTAATAAGCTTCCAGGAAAAGGTGGTCCCATGAGAATAAAAGAAAGAAGAGGTAAATTGTTGTGAAAATTACAGAGATGTCTATTCTTTCTTACCTTTTACTGCATTTAACAATATTTTGTTATTGAGGTCCTGCAAGTAATCAAAAGTAAAAGGTGTAAATTCCTCTCTCACTTTTATGCCATATACAGATTCTAAATGTAGGAATGAAGGTCTGAAAATAATTAGACAGATTCAAATAGCACAGTAGAAAGAAAGAAAGAAAGAAAGAATACCAGGTTGAGGAGGGAAGCATGACCCCAGCTACAAGTTCCATAGTCACATTTCTGAGGAGGCCACCAATCCAGAGTTGCACAGACAAAATCATCATCAATCCTTGCAATGCGAGATTTCCCATGTATCAAAACTATCCCTTTCACTGCTTCATATACACTACTTTCCCTTCCATGCATACCATTCACTCCATTGAAGCTCAAAAAACTCACCACCAAGTAGTACAGACCCACAAGCCTTATTATCAAAGAACCCATTTTGCTGAACAATCCAAACTCAAAAGATCTGTGTGGTTCTTTCAAGAGGCCATAGAGGGTGAGAGAGAGTAGAGTTCTCTGTCACTGCCGAATGGAGTGTTTTGCAGGCTTCAAAGTGAGATGAAAGACAGAAACAACAAGAGAGTTGTTATGTTAATATAGTTGAATGACATAGAAAAGAAAAACTGTTCCTTTATGAAGAAATGGCAAGTTGAAAGGCACCTTATTGGATGTGTAGACACAATAGTACATTGCAAAGAACAAGACACAGAGGTTGGTACTTATAAACGTAAGAGTTAAGATGCCGCTTTATCTGCCATTCTGCAGGGTTCGGTTTTGAAGGACTTCTTACTTCTTACTAATATTATTGGGGGTGGTTCATTGTTTCTTCTCATTTTTATCTTAAATTAATTTTAATTACAAAATATTTTATGATTAAAATCAATCGCTAAAGAATTAAATTACTTAATACACGAAACACGTTTTCAATATTATTATCATTAAATCTTTGGAAAACAACAGCTATTTATTACTAATATGAAAAATCACGGGCAAATTTAACTGACTTTTTAATTATTATTATTATTATAATTTTAAATTAAAAAAGTTTTATTTTTTATATTTTTAAAAAATACCATATATCATATGTGTTTAAGTTTTTATTCATTTAAATATTAGGAAGGTGAAATAGGACTTTTAATAATTATTTATTTAAAAAATGTTTTTGTATTAAAAAAATTGAAAAGTAAAGACAAGATAATGTTTCACAGAAAAAAGGAAATTATGGGAAAGAGCTAATTAAAATTGGATGACAAAGAAATAAATATAGTAAGATAAGATTTACTTATTTAATGTAATTACATACATATTTGGAGGGTGAATAAATGTTTTTATATGAAGCATTTTAATTTTGTTGTAAAATTTATGTTGATGTTTGTGAGTGGTGGGGTAAAGGGCACAGGGTCTGATTTCATGAAGGGAAAGTACAAAAATAGCAAAAGTGGACAAATATGGTTTCACCTTTTTTCAACAAAAAGAAAACAACTTGACCACTTGCATCTTATCAAGGTGTTCAAAACACGGTTTTACAACTCTAATTAATTATAATTACATTTTATTAGTGTTGGTGTTAAGGATTAGAGTTTATATTTTATAATCATTTCAACAATTAAACTCTCTTCGTATATTCATTGTTTTAGACTTCTTCCGTATGTAATAATGTTTGGTGGTTGCATGTTCATTTTCAATGGAAGCTTAAAATATGTCGAATGATTAATTTGACCACATTTAGAATATTTATACCTATTAATTCATATTTTTTTTAATAATAACCAAATCTACAATAAACAAATAATTGTTAAATTTATATTCCTGACAAATAAATTGTATATATGATATATATATTAGACTATTAGTAAATAATTTTAGCTTAGCTAACCGGTTGACATAGTGACATTATTGTCAATGATTGTATAAAAATAAATAGACTTCTAGAGGGAGAGAGGGACTCAAAATAAATTAAAAAAAAATGTAACCAAATAAAAAAATAATTGTACTCCTCAAACGTGTCTAACAACCCCTCTTTGAACCCTAACATATACAAGTAACAAACAGAAGCTTCCTATTATTATCAGTGTGCAATTATGCATGGAAAAAAGATCAAATAATAATGTATAACCTAATCAATGCAGTGCTAACCAAAAAGAATTGTTGTTTTGCCGAACAAGTGTTTTACTTTATTGAACAAGAAGTAATTTAATTCTCTCTTAATAATTATACATGCCAAATTTGCTGTTATATCTACTCCATTACCATGAGTTTGAGATCTCTTATCTTTAATTTGTTGAGCTACTACAATGGCAAAAAAAGAATCCTTGTGGACCTAATTATTAGGACTATATATGTCTATCCCCTCTCTATCTCCATATTAATCATCAAATCCTTATCTTATGTACCAAAAAGTAAAATCTATATAATAGTTGGGTCCATGCCAACTGCATTGTTTTCAAGTTTTAAAGCTATCCTTCATATTCGGATCTTGGAACTTTTGGATTAGGGTGTGAATGGGAAAAAGACCCAATAAACAATCAATAATTAATCAAATGGAACAATAATGTTTTAGTTTGTTTTCATGGATTTAGATAAGGTGGTCTCAGTGTTAGGTGTTGTTTTGGTTCACTCAAAAGCTAACCTTGAAAACTTAGAAAATTTTGATTCCATTTTAATTTTCCTTCTTAAGCTGGCATGTCACCAACCACATAAAATATTCATATATTTCAATAAAATAAGATTAATATATAGTATGGTATGGTATATGGAACATATATTAATCCATAATATCATTTTTAGAGATCCATGGTTTTATTTTCCCTAGAATTAGCTTCTTCTTTTTTTAACCTTTTGACCAAATTAGTATTACACTTTAAATATTTCTTATAACTTAGTCTTTCTGTTTCTTTTTTGGTGTAAAAAAATGAAAAATCTTGACTTAGAAGGAAAAACAGAAAAACCTTGTATGTTCAAAACAGATGTCAATTCCTTCATTGGTAATCGGTTCATCATTCATGCAACCGCAATATAATGGCTTTAAGTTTGTATTTATTAACTTGCAAACGAACCAATGTACCAAAGAATGAAATTGGAATTTACAAATAAACCTTTCCTTGCAGGAGTGTAGAAGCTAAAGTATACCATAATAAGAAAAGGGGAAAAACTATGACATTTAATATTTAACCTTCCCATCTTATGCATTGATTAGTACATAACTGTGACCTATCCAAAGTTATTATTTCATAATCCAAATGTAACAAAAGAACAAAGAGAGAATTATAGCAGTTATAGACTCATTATTGATGGTTGATGGATGTATAACAGTATAGCATCCATAATTATGATAAATTGAAGCTTCAATTTATTTATTTTTTGGATAGCTGATAAATTGAAGCTTAATTGGATTTGGAGGACAATGTGGGCTTTGATATACATTTTTGGTCTGTCTCTGAATGGGTCCAATAAAAATGCTGACTAGTCAACTAAAAAATAAAAATGTAACATATTTTCTGAAGAAAAACATTACTCACAGGCAGTTTGGGAGTAAAAGTTTATAGTCATTACCTTACATTTTCCTATGCACTTATGTGATCCTAAATATTAGGATCTTGTCCATTAACATGAAGGCAAAATGCTGCAATAGCATTTACTATCCTTGCTTCACACATGGATGTTCTTTATGCTTGTTCAAATTAAGATCAACATAAGAGACTTTAAAGTCTAAAAACAATTTCAAGTATTTAACGGCGTTCCAAACTATGCTTTGTAGTCCCATTGTTGGTGAATTTGTTGCATTACAATGTGGTCACAGAAGGAAACCGTCGGAGGCCGGTTAATATGCTGCCAGTTCACTGGACTGTTGTGTGTGTGTTTTTTTAATGCAGTATGGAATGTGCTTTTCATTGTAACATGTGATCTGAGTTCCAATTCTATAGTTCTTTAATGGCAAAACAACCAGTAAAGAGAGTAAGAGACACACACATGCACATGCTGATACCATCTGCACAATTACCACTTACCAGATTGAAAATGATGGAATGCAATCATGAAATATGCACAGCTCAGCCAAATGCTTCATTTTAGGATAAACACTTAATCTTGTTTTTAGATAAGACACCAAAATATGAACAATTTCAGTTATCACTATTCAGAAAATGGTACAAGATTAGTGTTTTCATATGAAATCTGTATGTTTATTAAAGCATTGATAAATTCCCCTGGTTTAGAGATACATTTGTTAGCAAGAAACAAACTTGTTACTTTTCAAGACCAGATTAGAAGTTAACTTTTTTGTTTATCATTGTGAGTTGAGAACCAGCTGTAAACTAAACCATTTTGGAAACATGTAACTATGCATCGTTGTGCTATATTGGAGCTTTAACCATAAAGATTGATTCTGATTACCTTCAAACTTGGACAAACAGTTACACTAAAGACCGCGAAGCGACACAAGAAGAAGCAGTAATACTGAAAACAATGACAATATATTAATCACGATGTTTATAAAACACGATCTTAGACATGAGAATGATGGATGACATGGGCAAGGTGGTAAATCTCTAAGAACTAAGCTTGAATAGAAACTAGAAAGCGTTACAATGGCAAGAAGGAAGGAAAGAAGGAACAATATAATCTGATTTCTCACTTCCTCTTCTTAGAAGGTGGCTGCGGGGTCTCCTCATCATCTTCTTCATCTTCCTCCTCTTCATCTTCCCTGTCTTCTCCATCATCTTCACCCTCATCATCGTCGTCGTCATCCTCATCATTGTCATCACTACCTCCAGCACCATTGGCCTCATGATCATCATCAGGATCTCCATCTTCCTCACCTTCTTCCCCAGAGAAGTCCTCGTCATCAACATCATCATCTTCATCGTTTGCATCCTCATCATCTTCATCATCCTCATCATCCTCTGTTTCACTGGTGTCCTTGTTTTCTTCAGAAGCATGGTTTATCCTGTACAACAGCTGGTCTAGAGGAAACCTAACCAATAGTTTATCAAGAAAAATCAGGATAATTTGATTTTTGAATTCAAAACAACTAGAACACCAAGTAATAAATTTAACTTCGTTCTTACCTTCCATCCATTGGTGACAGAGGATTATTGACATCTTTAGGAAGAGATCCAGACTGGGAGGCCAAAAAGAAAAAAAGAAACTTCACTCAATTCAATATATTGGCTTTTATCCTTTTTTACATGACCCAATAATGAAGAATAAGTTGTTAACAAACCCTATCACATCCACAAATCATGTTAGAAATATATGCAGACACAATTATACTTTAAGCTCATAATTGCAGTTAAATTGTATATGCAACATCACCAAGTGCAAAGCTGCAATGTTGAAAGTTGAAACTCAACAGGTTTCACTCTCTGACAAAAGAGGCATGTATCTGATGCAGATCCAAAGCTAAGGGATGCAATGCTACCACAACTGATGAACAAAAACAGCATAACAGATCCAGCAAGAACAAAAACACACCACCAATCGCTCAAAACACACAAGTAACAAGCACACTAACAAAAACAAAAAATTGCAAACAATGCTAAAAAGCTTCTGAACTTCGGAAAACATAAAGTTGAGCTGAAATTGTTACAAAAGAAGCATGGATAACAATAAAGATGGTATTTTTTGGAAGGGAATACCGCAATGAGAAGGTAAGCGAGAGATTTGGCAGCGGCAAGGAGAGTGTGGACCACCATGGCCTCCAAAAAAGACGGTACCGACAGGGTGTTGTCGTCATGGAAGGTGAGACTCCGAACCACGGCCACCTCCATTGCCCCCAAAATACTGTGCTTTCTGCTTCTACTCTACAACTACAGTGCCTGGGGAGTGGGGAAATTCTCGTTCGGGTGAAACGTAAACCCTAGAGTCCTAGACCCTCCCGTTAGGGTTTTGCGATTCAAATTGATACCAACACAGCGAATTGCATGCTTCCACGTAATCCCTCTTGCCCCATTACGGGAAATGTTGGATTTTTATTGTTTTAATTACTTGCTAGACCTTATAGTTAACAGAATTTTTAATTAGGTCATATATATATATATATATATATATATATATATATATATATATATATATATA
>JASCZI010090795.1:5230-16421 GCA_036250425.1 Stylosanthes scabra
CTATATATATAATTACCTCAATTATTAAATTAAAAATAAACTACTAAATACTAATGATCTCAATTATATTTGAGAAGTTAGTCTTATTATTATTTGTTTGCTTTTGATTTTTTCATTTCATAACATTTATTATTGGGTAATAATAAAAATTCTTCTCCCTTATGAATAAAAGCATGAGGCAACTGTATTTCATAATGGGGGCAGCATACATGGTAAATATATATTTATTAATCTTTTGGTAAATTTTAATGGGGCAATTGCCCTACATTTATATATGGGTCAGTCCCTTGTTCAACTTGGTTACCCAAAATCACTTGTTCAAATAGCATTATCCAAAATATTAATTACTAATCTTTTATTATAAAAGAGTTAAAAAATCTTTTTGGTTTTAATTGACGTTAATAATGAGGCTGAAACATGCACATGCACATGCATTCTACGAAGAAAGATTCTAATTAAGTGATGTTTATAAAACAGAATATTCGCACCAACCTTCTACATATTCTTTGCCTCTGCCCTCCCTGTCATTGCTTTCGGGGAACAACTAACCAGAGACACAGAAGGAAGATTGAGCGCAGTAGAAGCATTGACATCAACTGCACTATGTGGAATAATCCATTCAATTTTTGGAGGACAACCTCTGCTGATTCTAGGAGTTGCTGAACCAACTGTTATAATGTATAGTTATCTTTACAAGTTCAGCATAAGCCTTCCTTCAATTGGCAAAGAACTCTTTCTGCCTTGGGCTGGATGGTATGTTATTTATATATCAATCACACTTATTAATTACTATACAACCCCCTTTTTTGTTTTGTTTCTTTTAGATTTATATGTGATATGTTCATGTGTTGTTGCAGGGTTTGTGTTTGGAGTGCACTGTTCTTGATTCTGCTTTCAATTTTTAATGCTTGCAATGTAATCACAAGGTTTACAAGAGTTGCAGGGGAGTTGTTTGGCATGCTAATTACAGTTCTATTCTTTCAAGAGGCTGTAAAGGTAATTATCTTGTGCTTTTAAGAGATCCTACACATATAATTCTTTTTATTAATTAAGTCCAATTTCAACATAAAGTCCATTCAAATTACTCTTACTAAATTGGACTTATTGAAAAAGAGACTTATACATATAAAAGTGATTTGGTCACTTTTGTGCTTTTATCATATTTATTAAAAAAATTTAATTAAAACCCTGTAGTTATAAAAAAGTTTATGAAATATTTTTAGGTATATTTTTGTAAACACTGCAATGAAAAAGAATGTAAACAATAAGTACTTATTACAAATGAAAACAAGCTATGATTGTATATAAAATATTTTCATTCATCTATTTTTTTCCATAATATTAAATGAATAACATATTGAAAAATATAATATTAAAAACTTTATAATTAACTATTATTTTAATGAATTTAATTTTGATGCATTAATTGACACTGTAAAAAATTTTATACAATTATCTAAAAATTTATATGATACATTATTGTTTGTACGTATAAAACTTTTCTATATGACCGTGCTTGAAAAATTACATTTTTATTATAACTTTGAAAAGATTTAACTTCTTAATTAAAAAATATTTAGAAATAAAGAATTAATTAATATCCTGAACCCAAAAAAGACTATCATCATTCTGACCAAAAACAAATAAACCATTTGTTTGATATGAACCATAGGGAGTAGTGGAGGAATTCAGGGAGCCAAAGGCAGAAAATGGAGAAGAACCTGAATTCTATTGGCACTACATAAATGGATTGTTTGCAGTGATTTTTGCATTTGGAGTTCTTCTAACTTCCCTGCAAACCAGGAAAGCAAGATCATGGCTATATGGAACAGGGTGGATGAGAAGCCTTCTTGCAGATTATGGTATTCCATTGATGGTTGTCTTATGGACAGCAGTGTCCTATGCTAAGCCAAGAGGTGTTCCTAAAAATGTTCCTAGAAGGTTGGATTCTCCACTTCCATGGGAGCCTCAATCTCTCTATCATTGGACCATATTAAAGGTATAATCTCTGCCATATTACCTCACGATAGTGCGACGAAGTATATGAATGATTATATCTGTAACGAATGGTTTCATATAATGTTTAGGACATGGGAAAGGTGCCGATTCCTTACATATTCGCGGGGATTATTCCGGCTATCATGATAGCAGGATTATACTTTTTTGATCATAATGTTGCTTCACAAATGGCTCAACAACATGAAAACAATCTTCAAAAGCCATCTTCCTACCACTATGATATGTTTTTGCTTGGAATAATGGTAACTTTCATTTTTTTTTTCTTTTTTCAGGAATTAGGAGTAATACTCAATATCAAAAGAACTTTTAATTGAACAATCTTCTAACAAAATTTAATTACTAAATTTGGTTTTCACTTTTTTTATTATTAATCAATTCTCACATCAATTACTTTTAAAAAAAAAATTAAAAATTTTGATGCAGTAAAACGTTTCAAATGACTTTTCATGTGACCCATATAAAAAAATTATTACTTTTTCAAAATTAAATTCCATAAATATATTAGAAACGGATTTGGTATTTCTTTCTTTCTTTCTTTTCTCTTAATTTTTAATTTTGGGTCAAGTTATTAAATTTTGATAAAGTAAATGAAGTAATTTTGATATAGACTCTGATCTGCGGTCTCCTTGGAGTTCCTCCATCAAATGGAGTCCTTCCTCAGTCTCCAATGCATACAAAAAGTTTGGCAGTTCTTAAGAAACAGGTATCAATAATCATTTTCCTTTCCACATTATCAAGATTCAATACTTCTACTTTGTTAATCAAATCTTTGTGCAACATCTTCAATTTGCAGTTGCTCCGAAAGAAAATGGTGAAAAGTGCCCGGGAATGCATTAGGATGAACAAGACCACTTCTGAAATATATGGAGAGATGCATGGTGTCCTCAAACAAATGGATGCTGAGCCTACCGTAAGTAATTTTGTGTTCATATAGTTAGGAATTATAAAATAATTTGATATATTTGACTAAATTGTAATATAACGATTTTCAACTAATAATTTTATACGAAAATAACTGCATGTGAGTTAACACGTTAAAGAATTTGTAAATTTATAAATAGATTTATGTTAAATACTAAACTTTACAGAAACGTTTCTATGCATCTTACCCCAGGGACCAAATTGAAAGCTTTTAAAATACACGAAAATATAGACTAACAGAGTAATTTAGCTATTCAAATACTTAATACTCAGTCAACTTCATGTGAAGTTGTTTGCTAAAAGCGTTAAATAATTTGACATATTTGATTAAATTGTAATCTAACCATTTAAAGTATCAACCAAGTAGTTTCCACCTAAAAATATACGAGTAGTTATAATACAATAGAGTGATGGATGGTTTTTGAATTTGGCACAGGCTAGAGAGTTGCAGAATTTGAGAGATGCTGTAATGAACCCTGAAAACAAGGATGGAAGTTTTGATCCTGAACACATAGATGAGCACCTACCAGTCAGGGTTAAGGAGCAAAGATTGTCCAACTTAATGCAGTCCGTTCTCATTGGCCTTTCCGTCTTAGCCATCTCTGTTATCAAGAGGATACCTACCTCCGTCTTATGGGGATATTTCGCTTACATGGCGATCGATAGTTTACCCGGAAATCAATTCTGGGAGAGGATATTACTCCTCTTCACCACCAAAAGCCGCCGTAACAGGCAAGTATATAATTTGTTACTCCTAATCTCGATTCTAAGATGGTACCACGTGTTCATGTTCACACTCTCCCTAGGTGTGAAAAGAGTGTGGACTCTTCAAAGTTTATAAGTGTGAGGCATCCCTCACTTCACGAGCAAGCTTTTCAGGGTTGAGTTAGGCCCACCTAATCTCAATTCTAAGAGAATCCAATTGTATGTGAACACTAATGAACCCTGTTTTTGTTTACGAGCAGAATTTTGGAGGGTTCTCATGCTTCATATGTGGAGACAGTACCATTCAAAACTATAGTTATTTTTACCCTCTTACAAATATTCTACTTTGGAATCTGCTTTGGATTGACATGGGTACCAGTTGGTGGAATCTTGTTTCCATTACCATTCTTCCTTCTCATTGTTATAAGGGAACGTTTGCTTCCCAAAATGTTCAACTCAGACCATCTCAAAGACCTTGATTCTTCCGAATACGAGGAGGTTGATGGTGCTCCACAGGTAGAATCCATTGTCCATTTTCCCTTTTGCTCCATAAATTATCTTATCATGTGTTCTGATGATGCCATGCATGAAAATTAACTGGTTTTCTTTGTTTTCTTGCAACACAAGGAACCCGACACGGACGAGAGCGACGAAGATGTGTTCTGTGATGCAGAAATTTTGGATGAGATGACAACCCACAGAGGAGAGTTGAAACACAGAAATGTGAGCTTCGACAGACACCGCAGCTCCATCGATCATAACGCTGTTTGAATGTGATGGGAATTTCTTTGTCCCTGCATTTTCCATTTTCTAAGATGCAGAGCAGAACAAGTTCATCATATCATGAAGAATAAAGAAGATGATCTTTTGTGAATTATTTAATCTTAAAAGAGGAACATAAATTTATTCAAAAGAATTCATAATATGTTTCAAATAAACGTCCCCTTAGTTAGATTTGGAAATTGGGAGGAATAAAATTCAAATGGGTCAGATGGGATGATGTAGGGGAAACTGAAATGTATTATGGGAAAATACAAAGATATAAGAATTTGAATTTATTCTTGTATTTATTTATTTATTCTTTTTTTGGATTACAAAAGTTATTCTTTGATTGTGTTATCAGATATTTAACACTTTGATCTTATATGATACAAATATATTTTCTTTTCTTTTTCTCTGTCTGAATACATACCAAGTACTTTTTTTTCCCTCTTGGGACAGTATTATCATGAGAAATATTATTTATAATGATTTCATTTACATGCATGATTATTTGGTGAAGAAACCTCTCTTATCATTAAATGGGCATAAGATCTATGGTAATTGAATCTTATATGTCGTCGTCGTCGTCATAATAATAATAATAATAATAATAATAATAATAATAAAAGTTCTTTTAATGCAGTATATGAAAACAAATAAATACAAACAATATAACTTAGCTTGTGTGTAAGTGGATGTAAATATGTAATTCTCTAAGTAATATTGTTACTTTTATATTACATATTATTTTAAAAAGTGTCATTAGCATTGTTCTAGTAGTGAAAATCTGAATAATACACAGGATGCTTTAAGTTTAAATTTTATTGTTGTCACATTAAAAAAAAAAAAATTGTGGATGATCAAGTGTTTAAAGTTTAAGTGAAATCCTCTATCAATGGGGAATTTGAATAGAATATATATATATTTGAAGAGGTGAATGCCAGAAAGGAATAAAATAGTATGCATGAATGCATGGTATTGATAATCAACAAAATAGCATCTGCTAATGCATAGTTAAAGGTTGTGGTAGGTGCAGACTCTGCTAGCCTACACTTTCTATGGCTAAGGTGACCAAGAGAAGTTCACCAATGAAAAACTAACATGTGTGTTGTTTGACTGTGGTAGAGTGAGTGTTTGACCTCCAAAAAGCAAGGTAATCGAATGAAAATCGAATGAAAGTGAGTAAAAATTTGAGATTGTAGGAGAAGAGTAATTAAGCTAATTTAATTTTCCCACATTTTTTATTTTAAATTATTTGAAAATTTTTTTTTGTCACACCAACCAATCAATCAAGTAAGCCATGATTACCTAAAATAAAAATGTATCACTTATCAAATATGCCTTATCAAAAGCTCCGCTCACTATTTCTTAATGTACATGAAATCATCATTAAAATAATCACTTGTTACTTCATGAAAACAATTTTCATTTCACACACTCATGTCATTAGCTAGAGGTAATTTTGTGGTAATCTTCTTTTTCTTCTTATGCCAAGCAACTTTGATTGTCTCTCAACATATATTTGCCTCATCGCCACTATGATAGCTGCCTCTCAAGATCTAAAGCCCTTTAAAATGCTATTAAAAACCAAAATCATCTTATATATTTTTTATAAAATTGTATCTGCCTCATCATCACTATGGTATTTTTATTGATATTCAATTCTTTGATAAATTTTCCTAAATTTTATTACCTATGAATAATTACTATATATCAAGTAGTAGAAATTTAAAACAATAATAATAATTGCACATTTAAATTGGAATTTACGTGAGTATGTTAAAATGAAACGCCAATTTAAATATCAATAATATGATTCTGTAATCCAAAGAGGGGTTGAATGTAAAAAATATCTAGCTTCACACAAACCAAAATGTTTAGTTGTTGAAAATAATACAAAACATTGAAAGCAAGATCATATACTAACTTTCACCAAAAGAATAACCATTTATCTCTTCCATCCATCCTTTCCCATAGATGTCACCGGTTATGCTTGTTCCATAGTGTGCCTTAGCTTTCCTCACTTTCTCTGTTTTGGAAAGCCACAATGGTGCAAAATCTTGTTTTCCTTTGTTTTTTCTTTTTTCTTCACAAAACCAAGAAAACAGAAAACGCTAAAAATGAAAACAGAAAATGAAAACGCAAACAAAAAACACCCTTAGTTTTTAAGTACAGTGTAATCCAAAATATCCAAGCAAGTTGGATTTTCCATTTTTCCTTCAACATAACAAATAGAGTACTATTTTCTGAAAATTTAGTTAAACACAGACACATTATAAATCCTTTTAACCAAAGAGATAATGCACAAATGTATCTACATGATAGTAACCATAATTATTGTGCAGTAAAAGTATCTACCTGATAAAGATGGTAATGATCAACAGCAACATCATCATTACTCTATTACAACTCAGTAAAAGTACCCTTTACTCTTTTACAACCGGATCTGGCATTGAAATCTGAAAATCATAGAAAATAAACAAAAAGACAAACAAAAATAGTTATAAAATAAATGCAGCAACTATCCCAATATGTCATTTGCCTTCTTATACAAAACTGCAACAATAGGCAAACTCTGAACTTCTTTTCCCATTCCCATTGCTTATGCGCTGTGCAATCATAGTACTACAAAACTCCCATTCATAGTCATAACAACTATAACAATAATCCGTTCTACCAACAACATATTCCCTGTTGATGTTATTATTAATTATTCGATGTAACAGAAAAAGAGTTTATAATAATTTTAGTAAATAATGTTTAAGACATTAATATATAGTTAGCTAGAATATGCACTTAGCACTTAAAAAAATATATTGATTCCACACAGAAGCTTGTTTTTTTGTTTTTAACTCTAATAAGAATACTATAATATTGTTGTTCATGTAAAATCAAGGTCAGACGTGTCCACCTTCAATGATGATGTTTTTTGGAACTCATCACCGTACAAATTAAAATTCATGTCCAAAATAATTAAAGTTCATCATCAGCCATTGACATGTTTTACATGAACTGAGTAATTCTTTTCCAAGAGAAGATTAATTTATCGAAAACTTATATGACAGCAAAGAGGCCTTTAATCCCTTTTCCAATTGATGAGCATCAAAAACATGTTAATAAAATGAGAGAAAGAAAGGTTGTAATATAAATCACCTCTAATCTCTTTTTTGTTTTTTGATCAAGTCTATTGTTTTTACCTTCTTGAAGTATCTTTGTTATCAAAGATCGTGAGAAATCACCTTCTCCATTGAGGCTGGATGAATGTGAAAATGTGCAAATAAGCTCTGCAACTTTAAGGTTTTCAATACAAATTCCAATATTTTTTCATTTACCAATAGTAAACATAACATCCACTCAAATATGAAGACTATAATAACCCATACCAACAAAGAAGTAATGAAACTCAAAATAAAGAGCTCAATTCCAATTCAGAATGACACATACCTTTTGCAGGTCATGCTTGGGGATAAAGATCCACCAAAATCACGGAGCTGATTCACCTAGAAGTACCAAACACATATCCAAACTCATTAAGAATCAGAAAGATAAAACAATTATTATAATAAAAATATTAAAAAATGAAGAAGAGTTTAATTGACTACTACCTCCATAATATAGTGCATTTCTTTCTATATTCATCTTCACCACCTCCAATGCTCTACTATTTCTCCAGTCTTCATATCCCTAGCCTTGTAGACAACTCCTTAAGTTCATTTATTGATTTTCTTAATCATCTCACTCGCACACACTTCTACACCTCTAAACCAACATCTTCATCATGCATGATCACCTACGTCACTCTTGCCAAAAGAGTTGGGCAGGAGGGAAACACAGTAGTAACCTGTGTGAACCATTTTTTGGAAGAGATAATTCCTTCCTGCTCCATAGATCCCACACAATTAGAGAAAAATTCTTCTCTTCTCCGGCGGCAGCAAGACCTCGTCTCCATCAACTGGTTGAAACCCGGAGGCACGTTGATAGTGACACAACCCCAGGTACATAAGTGAGAGAAAGAGAGAAAGAAGCATGTATATATCAGTATATGATGGGTGCGTCGTGCATGTCCCGTTCTGTGTCCCTCGTATTCCACTCTCAGGGACGGCCATGCGGTGGTTCCCTTTTGTCGGCCACCTCCCCTCTCTTCCCTTTCTCTTCTTCTTCCATTCTCTCGTTCTCCCCCCTCTGTTCCTTTCTCCCATTTCTTTCTTTTTCTTCTTGTTACATTCTAAATCTTGTATGAGGCAAATGAGAATAAGAGAGATTCAGATTTCACATTTGAAATTCAAAAAATTTTGAATGGTACACATTTCCGCTCAAATTTTTATCTTCAAAATCAATGGTATTAATTGATTGATTGAGTATTGGCATTTCAAAAATAGCAATAGCATACCTGATATGCTTTCATGGACTAATCAGCAGCCTCTTTTCTCTCCTCTCCAGCCTTAAACTCAGCAAGATACACGTAATTGTCACCTTTCCTATAACAATTTGGAAAACAAAAGCAAAAAAACAATGAAGCCTTTGTGTGGCTTATGAAAAAGGAAAGGAACACGAGGAACAAATAAAGCACTAATATATATATATATATATATAAAATAAAGCACTAACATTTTGTTGAAGAAGACACTGGATTCACCAGAGGCCATGGGAATAAGATGATTATCAATAACATCCATTATATCACTGTAAATGTTGGACAACTCAGATTCCACTTTCAAAAAAATTTTCTCCAAAACCCTAAAAAAATTACACTTTCATGTAAGATAAAACAGGGAAGAAAATGAGAAAATAAAAAATTAGTTGAGGGGGGAGGAAACCTTCGTAGCACTCAGCTTGTTCAGTGAGCTTGGTGATGTAGACGAAATTTTCACGGGAAGGAGGGGAAAGACAGAGACTTGACTTAGCTGAAGCTGAAGGTGAGAGGTGGTTTTTTTTTTTTTGTAGTCGTGGGTCAGGGCCCTTAACGTTCTCGGCCCCTTCACGCCGGTGCTGCTTAGACCATCTTTAATTGGAGACGCCTACCACTACCAGTAATCAGAACAAGAACACTTGCCACCACTGAAATGGTGAAAGCGATATGCATCTCTTAATATGATTTTCCTGCCAAGGATTTTACTAACCAGCTTAAAAACAGAGTGGCAATCACCACAAACACGAAGGTTCTTAAATATTCTAAGGGGTGAACTTTCTGGGCTGTTGACCAATCCAAAAGCAAGGGCAATTCTCTCACTATGGTTCCAAAGATTATGCTCCTTTTGTTCTTCATCCGTGTCTTGCAATGAGCAGCTTGTATCAGCCACATACCCTGCCTCTTTAATAATCTTTCTCAGCTCATCCAGCTTCCTATTGATTTGTGTCATTTGTGGATGAAACTGCTCTCCCATTCCAAAAGAAGTAACCTTATTTTTCAACTTCACCCAACTACATGCAGGTTTTTTCTTTACTTTATTTGATTCCATTTGCCTCCTCACATTCTCTACATCTCCCCATCTTCTGCTGTAAGCGCACACATTTGAATAAAGAACATATGCTGAATCATCCAATGAGTCCAATTCAAAAAGACGATCTGCAGCTCTCCTTCCAACCTCCAAATTGCCATGTATTTTACAGGCAGCCAACAAGCTACGCCACACGAGGTCATTTGGTGCAACTGGCATATTGTCAATAAAAGCCTCAGCCTCAGCAAGCCTCCCTGCTCGCCCAAGAAGATCAATTATGCATGTACAATGTTCTATTCCTGTGGGGATGCCATATTCATCGGTCATTGAAGAGAAGTATGCAAGACCCTCGTCCACCAAACCCCCATGGCTGCATGCAGACAGGAGTGAAACAAAAGTCACATGGTCTGGTCTCAGTCCCATATCAACCATCTCATGAAACACTTCCCTAGCCTGTTGAAAGAACCCATGTCTGGCTAGTGCTGATATTAAAATGTTCCAAGACCTCCGTGACCTATTTCTTGGTTGGGGAAGGATTTTAAACACGTCATCAATTTCCCCACATTTTCCATACATATCCATCATAGCATTTAGTACATAATCATTTGACTCAAACCCAAGTTTAATAATCAGGCTATGAAGCTGCTGACCTTCATCCAGTACAGTTAAGTTCCCAATGATGGAAAGGGCTACAGATAAGCTAAATTGATCTAGAAGAACCCCTTCGTTCCTCATAGTAACAAAAAGTTTGAGTGCCTCCTCACCAGGTCCATAATGGGCATTTGCAGAAAGAATGGCATTCCAGGTACTCGAATTTTTATTAGCTAATGCATAAAAAATGTAGTTACTTGTATCAAAATCACCACACTGAGCATACATAGTAATTAGGGAACTCTGGATATACATATCCAATTCAAAGCCTGCCCTGATTATATATGCATGGATGGGCATTCCATGCTCCAAGAGATCGTCAGAAGTCAAACAAGCACTGAGAAGATTAACAACAGTAATGTAATTTACACATACACCTTCTTCTCTCAATAAATTGAAAGCTTTAATTGCCACATTTGGTTCTTTATTGTTAGCATGGCCACCTATAAGTGCATTCCAAGTTACTACATCCCTTTTAGGCATAATTTTGTGCACCTTTTGTGCTTCAGCCATCAAACCAAACTTACCGTATAAGGTAACCAGTGCATTACCAATGATCAGATTGTGGTGGAGACTCAAAAGTATCACAAGGCCATGAACAATCTTTAGTTTTTCTATATTATTACAGGCAGATAATGCAGTTGTGAAAGTCACATAGTTCATTGGCTTTCTCGTATGGAGCATCTCAATCAAAA
>JASCZI010090795.1:40536-64428 GCA_036250425.1 Stylosanthes scabra
CTGTTGGGATTTGATGGAATCAAATCCCTATAATTTTGGTGTTGATCTGTTAGTTTCTTAACCTTAGCTATTGGTCTTCATTTAATTTAAATGAGTTGGTTACTTGAGCTTATCTTGGTTGTTGTATTTTTAACATGTGCTGCTTGGCATGTTGAGCTGCGTGTGTCTTGGGCCCTTTTAATGTTTGATAGAGAATTTATTGTTTGATGGGCCGTATCAATATACATTCTCTTCACATTTTTTTAAATTTTCTCTCACTTAATATCATACATCTTGCTCTTTTAATTTCCCTCTATTTTTAATATTGGAAACGGATCACGTATGATCCTGTATGATTAGTAACTCTAGAGTTCCTGTGTACCAAACGGTGGGTGATAAATTTTTTGTCCTTTAGCGAGGGACGCAAATACAATAATATCGTTTGGGATAAATTTTCGCTTGCGAAAAAGAGCAACTTTTTTTGCCCGCTCGTAACAGGCAGCCAATATTGATGTGGTTGCAGCCGAAAGCAGTGTTTTAATTTAGGATTTTCTTTTTTCATGAAATTGGCGATGCGTTGCGCTGAGGGCTCAAAATTTGAAAGCTCCTCCTTGTAGGGACCATTCATAGAAGCATAACAATGTTTCCTCGTGTTTTGACGGGAATTTCTGTGTGAATACTGTCTTTTCCATAAAGGAGTTGTGTTGAGGAAGGTGGCGGTGGTTGTCTTCTCCAATACTTATCTTCTCCAAAACAATGTTTCCTCGTGTTTTGATATGTTTCAGTGTACATGGCATGGTGGACTAGCATAATAACTTCTCCCCATTGTGACCGCTTTGATATTACAAATCATAAAAAAATAAAGGACATTTGTATCCCTGATTTTTTCAAAGTTGTACAAATTCACCCCTAACTTTTAAAAAATACATTAATGTTCCCCACCTTTGAAAAAACAGGACATTGAAGCCCCTCTTTTAGTTTGAATGACCAGCTGGGTATGGAGAATGCTTATGTAGATATAATGGGTCCATGTTGTCATAACAGAGTCCAGCATGAATACCATCTCATCTCTACTCAAACACCACTACCCTTTTTCTTTTGGGGTTAACAATCAAGGCCTAAGCGGCCCAAGAAGCAAAAACACAAAGGAAAGGAAAACTAAGGGGCACCGGTGTTTCCTATCTCCCCTTTCACATCATCAGATATCAACTCAACTAAACCACTTGGGGGTGAATCCAAGAAAATGAAGTTTGTACTTGTTCTGCAGCTGTGTTTAGCCAACCAGTCGGTACACTTGTTTGAATCCCTGGTGATGGAACGAAAAACAAGTTCTCAACAGCACTACCCTTCTATCTACCCCTCTCTCTCTTCTTTTTCTTTTTTCCCAAAATGGCTAGGTTTTTTTTCTTTCTCTTTCCTTATCCTATTTTAAGCCCCTCTTTTTTGTATTTTATATTTTCCTCCTCTAATTTTCTATGCTGTCATATAGCTTGGTTGATTTTTTTTTTGTTTTGAAAAAAAAAGTCTTGAAGCTCTTTGTTGGTTACCTGAGGCACAGGCATGAGACCAAAGAGCAAAATGATGTGCCTTTTGATTATTTAAGCTTGCTTTTATTTCATTGTAAGTCACTTCTCTTGTTGAAGTTTCTGATGGCAACTTAAATGGTTTTTCAATGGATCATTTCATATATTGACATGAACCCCCCTCTTTTCCTATTCAATCACTTCATTCCCCCTATCTTTTCTTCTTCTTCTTTGCTTTTAACCTTAATTATATGGTTTTAACAATTGTAGGATATGTTCTCACTTTCTTGAATTATGTGGGTTTAACAATTGTAAGATATGTTGCTGTTTTCTTAGGAATTTTCTCGCCCTCCCTTTTGTGATTATGGGATTTTTTTGGCAATTCCAGACTTGAGTAAACACTAAAGATGACACCAAAAAAAAAAAAAAAAACTGAAGATGCTGATTCAGAGCGAAACGGCGTAGTTTTGGCCTTAGGAAATGAGATGATATCCATGCTAGACTCCGTTACGGCAAATTGGGGCCCATTACATCCATGCTGGTCAGTCAAACTAACGGAGGGGCTTCAATGTCCCATTTTTTCAAGAGTGCCCCCTGACAAATTGCTGTTAGGACCACGAGGCCCAAAAAAAAAAGGTACATGCCGACCCCTCTCTTTTGTGGACGTTTGTTAAGTTACCCCCTCTGTGAATTACTTGTTGTGTTGGGTTGACGGAGGAGGACGACATGACACATTAACCCCTGACGTGGACGTTAAGTGACATGTAGGGCGAGGGCATTCCCAATTTGTACATCCCGACCCCCAAAAAATTTCCAATTTAATAGCTTCTTCTTCTTCTTACCCCATCTTGGAACTCTAATTTGTCAACAACCAACCCAAAAGTTCCATTTCAGAGATCCCAGCAGCATGAGTCGCAGAGGCCAATCTTAAGATACAAGAAGTCGAACCTTGGGGACAGCATAGGGCAGCCAAGGACGAAGAAGTTTGTCTCTCCAAAATGCTACTGCGGGAGCAATGGCATTATCTTCCAGTCCTGCACAAAGCTAAACCCAGATAGGTTCTTCCTTGGATGCCCTTATTTCAATATAAGGGTAATTTTTTGTCCTTTTCTCATGTACATGTGAGTATTTTTACTGAATCTGCGTTCCTATCTTTTTGATTTTCAGATTTCCCAACCACATTGCAAGTATTTCTACTGGCTAGATATGTTGGTTGAGGAAAAAACTGAAGAAGGTGGCACCTGCAAGAACAATATTTTCATGGTTAGAAGGCTTAGGGAGCTTGAGCAAAGAGTTTTGGACCTTAACATGGAACTGAACCACAAAATACAAAATGATGTTAGGGGCATTCAAGACAACAAGTATTTAAGAATAGCAATCATTGGGTTGATTAGCATTCTTCTTGTCTTGGCATTGAGGGGTATGGTTTAAGAATAAGTTTAGTCAATGTTAATTAATGGTGGATTTTTTGATAATTTTAGTGAAATCTGTGATGATTGTGTAATGAATTGATTTTGATTCGAATGAAAATTGTGCTGCAATTTGAATATGATGAATGAAATCCTGGATGATGCAGGCATATTGACATGGACAATTTTTTTTGAAAGGAACGGGAAAAATTGGAAAATAAGAAGCAGGAACATAATTTAGCTAGCATAACATTTCTTATTCATAGTGAGAAATTGATTCAAAATATTGTCAAATGTACCATGACTCTATACAAGAGCCAACATAATACCAACAAACTTGTCCTAGTTTTTTTTCAAACATAACCACTACTAACAAGATACCATAAACAGATTCAAACAAACATTGTTCAGAATTAGTTTTTCAAAAATATAAGAAACAACCTAAGTAATGTCCAAAGCGAGAGATCCCATTCAAATATTCCTTGGAGGATTGAATCCATGGGTCGGTATGAAGGAAAAGCCTTGTGCATCCTCTAAGTTGGCAGATCTTGGAGTGGGAGCGGATGCCCTCAATACCGGTTGCTTCATTCTGAATGTTGGTGGTTGGGGGGATGTATTGGAGGAGATACAAAGTGTTCGTTAGATGCTGCAGCAGTAGGTGGAGTTGGTGCAGATTGGGGGAGATTCATTTCTTCATGTTGAGGCATGGTGGCCATCCTTGGCTTCTTTTTCTTGCTCTTCCTTGCCCTTTCCTATAAGCGTCAATAATCAATTAATGCCACAAACATGCCATGTGTGTAACAGCATGATAGTCTAAAAAGGTTTAAATGCACAAAAAGTTGGGACATACCACAGGGTCCATTGAAGTCTGCTGGGCACTTGCAGCGTTGTTGCTTGGATTCTGGCTTGATGGAACCTGCAGAGTTGAAAGCAATATTCGTAAGCTAAAGGCCAATTAAACCGCTAATAATAAATTAACCAAGACTACTAAGCCCCTAATAATAGAAAAAATGTGACAACTAAACCCCTGATAATATTTACGTAGGGACACCATTGCCCTTTACCAAAGTAACATTTCCATCCAAAAAATGCAAAACTACAAACCATAACACCAAGCTCAATCACAGCACTATCTAGAAATGAGATGGAGCTATGAACATGTTACCTCATTTTCTCGTTGTGTGCCCTCAGTCTGTGTGTTCACCTTCTTTGTTTTCCTTGATTTAGTTTTCCAATTTGGATCCTTTGGTGCACCTTTGCATGTCTTGTAGTAATGGTCTTTCTCATCGCATTTGCTGCAAGTAACCTGACATGTCTTCTTCACTTTGTTGCCTATGATCATATCAACATGGTCTTTAACTCTTCTTCTAACTGGGCGACCTGTTGGACGCACAATTGAGGGATGATCATTTCCTTTACACTCTGTGGGGGTCCAATATTCTTGACTAGGTACTGGGTCGACCATGAAATTGTATGTGGCTCTCACATCCTCCATTGTAAGGGACTTATGCACAAAGTCCTCAGCTTTGTAGCCACCATTCTTGTGCATAGAGATTGCAGTAACTGCATGCTTGGATGGAATACCTACATGCATAATTCAGGCCGATCACAACAATTTCATATTATTCCAAGCAACTAACAGTAATGCTAGTTGATATAGAATGTGACTGTTATACAATATAATTGTTATACAATGTAATTGAAACAATACCTGTAAGCTGCCACCTATTGCATGTGCAAGTTTGATCCCTCAAGTTAAAACACAGGTGGTGAGGGATCGTGCTGACTAGATAAATCACTTTGTCATTGTCTACACTCCACAAAGCGTCCCACCCAGCACTTGCAGGCATGATGATCTCATTGAGCTTTTGCTGTACAACAGGTGCTAGCCTTCCAGTATGCTTACAAAGCCTCCTCTTGTGATTAGCCATCTTCCGCATCACATAACTCCTTAGTTCCTCACACATTGTCAGAATTGGCTTCCCCCGATATGACACGATCTTGGCATTCCACACCTTGCACATATTGTTGGTGATGTTATCAATCTTGGTGGTATGATCAAAGTGGGACTTAGACCAGCTGGATGGAGGGAACCTCATCATGTGCTCCCAAGCATTGTAATTGATTGTTTTTAGCTCCTCCATATTGCTCCAGAATTTTGGCTTTGTTGTAGTTCTAGCACATCTCTATACCATACTCTTTGATGCCTTGTCTTTGAATTTTTTGGTGAAGTTCTTCCAGATGTGAAGAACACAATTCCTATGGTTAGAATTTGGCCATACTGAACTAAGAGCAACAACTAACCCCTGAATCAAACAACAACAACATTCAAGCATAGCATTAATGTTCATGGAGTTACTACAAAATAATATGAAACAATAAACACAGAAACATAAAACGTGAAATCCAGCCATACCTTTTGTTGATCTGATATAAACTCTAGTCCCTCATCACAGACATCTCCCAAATCCTCCTTCAACATAGTGAGAAACCACTTCCAACTATCAGTATTCTCACTATCAACCACAACATAGGCTATGACATAGATGTGGTTGTTGCCATCTTGTGCTACTGCTGATAGAAGTTGCCCACCATAATAACCCTTCAAGAAACAACCATCCAACCCAATTAGTCTTCTGCAACCGGCCTGGAAACCCATCTTGCACGCATCAAGTGATATGTAAAGTCTATCAAACAAGGGAAGCCTATCTGGCTGAGGCAGTGTTGACAATAAAATCTTGGAGCCAGGATTAGCCTTGAGCAGCTCAGCAACATAGCCATGAAGCATGCTGTATTGTTCTTCCTTCCCTATCACCTTATCCCTTGCTCTCTTCAACCCCCTTGTAATCATTTTGTCATGAATTTAAACCTTGTAAACCTCACTAATGTGTTGCTTGGCCTCCTTTGGAGTCAAATCTGGTCTTGTAACAAGAACCTTTACTAGCTTGCTGGCAACCCAATTGCAATATGCCAGATTGGACCCCAGCTCCCTCCCACAAGCATGCTGATGCCTTAGTGTCTTTACTTGAAAGCAATTGGTTCTTGTTTTTTCAGAATAGAAAATCAGAAAGGGGCATCCCTCTACTCCATACACTGCCCTGATCTTCTTGGGCTCATTTTTCTTGTATTTACACTCTTTTCCATTAAAGACAAAGTAATCTTTGAGAGCGTCCCTAAACTCCTCCATCCTATCAAACTCCATGCTCAACTCAAAGTAAACCTCTCCATATACATACCCTGTATTGTGCTCAGTCCACTTGTGCCTGTTCACTCCATCTTCATCTAATGAGATTGGAGAAAGAAATTCTTCCATTTGATCCCATATTTCCACTCCCCATACCAGCATCAAATTTGGGCTGAGAGCCAGAACTGCATGGCCCATAGTTTGGCCCAGAACCACTACTACTTGGCCCAAAGTTTAGCCTTGATTTAGCCTTCCTCTTTCCAGCATACTTTCGAGAGCACTTTTTGAATGCTTGTTGTCCACTACCAGCCCCTTGGATATCATCTTTCTCAAGCCCATCAGCATTATTAACAGACTTGGTTAGTATCTTCTTCCTCCCATTAGGAGACCCCATCTTAGTTGGTGTCATTGCAATCTTCGTTCTTCCCTTCTTCTTCGTCACCTTCTTCCTTTTTTCACAATCACGGTCGCTGCTTAATTCATACCCCACCGGAGGAGGCTTGTAAGCCTCATTTTCTACACTCTCATAGCCGTCATGAGAGTCTGATTTGCTTCCATCATCGCTGTCCAGATTCACACAATCTCCAGCAATAATTGGCACGGAAATGGGATGTTCAAAGAAGATTTCAAAATCCACGCATCCAGTTTCCAAAATCCTACCCCTTAGCTCATTTAAGTCATTAGATCCCTTAAGCTCCCTAAGCCCGAACTCCAGATTTTGAGCTAATGGCTCTAACCAATACATTGAGGTGTGATAAACCCATTTTTGATGGTTTATTTTGTGCTTTAAATCAGAAATTTATCAGCCTCTGACCACTTAAATACTTGCGAAACAAGCGAGTTCATGAACAATCGTTCCTTATGACTTAAACAGCAAACACATGCTATTTTAGCCAAATATCTACTATACAAGCATTTCAGGTTTTAATAGGCTAAGATCGAAGCGGAAGTGGCTAAAAAGTAGGGGTGAGCATAGGTGTGGTTTGGTTCGGTTATGGAGGAAAAGTCATCCAATCCGATGAAACTAAATTTCTGCGGTTCGGTTTGGTTTGGTTTTTTCGGTTTTTCATTTTAGTTAAAATAGATAACAATCTACTGGAAGGGACATGAACAGATGAACTGAACGTGCAAATTCCAATTTCATCAGTGATATAGCTGCTTTTGGTTGAATAATTCAACCTAGTTCAAATCAACACTAATCATAAAATAACCAATTTGCAACACTATCATAAAATAACCAACCAAACCAAAGTGCAACAACTAAAGTAACCAATCTCAACAATTTGGTCCAACCAACACTAATCTCATACATAACAAGTTAACAACTTAACAATTGTAACCAATATAAGCAAATACCAATAGTCCAATACTGCAACAAAATAACAAGTTCAATTTCAACAATTAAAGTAACCAATCTCAACAATTTGGTCCAGCCAACACTAATCTCATACATAACAAGTTCACACACTAACTAACAAGTCCAAATAATCAATTTCAACAATTTAACAAAACACCACAACAAAATAAATATTTTTCCAACCAAAACAACCACAACAACTCTGCAAGTACCTGAAAATCAAAAGCCAATGACATAAGCAAAACACTGTCACACTATTAAAAATTAAGACAAACTAAATGAGATACTAGTTTAGAGCTTCAAGTTATGCCAAGTATCATGTTCAATCTGAATCAACACTAAAATCATCCTCAGTGTTTGACTTCTTGGGTGAAACTTCTACAAAACATAAAAGAAACAAAAATTAGAATCATCAAAATTAATATTTATAAGTCTAAGTGTCTAACATATAAAAAAGGAATAATTATGAGAAATAATATGTAACCACCATACCTAATTCTAACTTCAACATGTCTTCCAGGAGCTCCTCAATTGATACCCTTGGAAGCTTTCGAATCCAATTTTGTGAACATATCAAAGCTTCAACTGCCATTGGACTTAAAGAACTCCTAAAACTATTCAATACCCTTCCTCAGGGGATCTTACACTGGCAGACTCATTTGGAAGAGCATCATCACCTGATCTGCTGTCAAACTACAAAGAAAAATAACAAATTTAGAATCAAAATAGAAATTTATCTTAATCACTAATCAGAAGAAAAAATAATATCAAATAATTTTAATCACTAATCAAATTATCAAAAGAAGAAGAAAAAATTTTTGTTAATAATGTATAATCAGCAAAGAAACAAAATTAAAACATGAAAAATCCTAAAACCCTAGACTTACCTAAGGTTCCATGGTCAGAATTCAGAACTCAGAGACTTGATGACTTGCTAGTTGCTGGACGCGTTGGCGCTGCGAACAGGGAGCAGTTGACAGCGACAGGGCTGCGACACACGGCGGGACGGACCAGCGACGAAGTGGAGCAGTGGGCCTGTGCGAGTGAGACGTGGCTGTGATGCATAGACAGACGGCATAGCGGCGAGGCGGCGTAGCAAACCTGTGCGAGTCCGATGGGGGTGCGACGCACGGACGGTGCAACAGCAAGGCGGCGCAGCGGGCCTTATTTTACTCGGCGATGGGCCTACGAGTCTTCGCCTCTCCGGGACGGCGCTGCCAGGGACGGTAAGGGTGAGTGTGTGTCTCGAGAGTGAGAGAGGGGTGGGTGAGGGAGTAGCGCCGTTGTGTAAATGAGTGTGTGTAGAGAGTGAGATGATTTTAGGGTTTTTTTATGATGGGGCTAAAGTGTAATTATTAGAATTAGGGAGGGTACATATAAAATTTTAAAACATAACTTTTACACTCACCGATCCGGTTCGGTTCAAGCTTTGGGATTCAAAATCGAAAACCGAACCGAACCAGTAAAAAACCACAGAAAATACAAAAAATCGATTTTTTCGGTTATTTCGATTATCAGTTTCTTCGGTTCGGCTTGTCGGTTTTGTTCGATCTGGATCGGTTTTGCTCACCCCTACTAAAAAGGGCGCGAGGAACAAAGAAATCATGAAGAAAAGCTTGGAGGCCAAAACTGTCACTTGTGCATCCGTATTAAAGGGGTGGTGCGCATGCACCCTCCAGCATAGGTGCGTACGCACTAGAAACCCTGTGCGTGCGCACTCGTCAAACTTGGATGGCACGCAAAACGGAGCTGATGTGTACGCATAAGGCAAGCAATTAGTATGCACCAAGGCCTGAATAGCGCCTATAAATAGAGGAAGACCACACCATTTTTGGAGAGCTCTCACACACCCATTTTCTTGTAGTTGTAGTTTTAGTTCTTAGGATTTCCTGTTTGTAAGCCACACCGGCCAAAAATTTTACTGCTTTTCTGTTTAATTGTCATACTGTTACTCTGCCCATTTCATTTCTGTTAATATTAAGTACCGTTACTCTGTCCATTTATTTTCTGCTATTTTACCATTATGCCTTGTTGTTATGCTGCCTGTTTTATTTCTGCCAATATGATTTCTGTTAGTAGTGAGTAGTGACCTTGTGTCTTGGCCATGGGTTGAAGTGTGCGGATGACCTTAGCTGATGATCCCTAAAGGCAATGGATGGGAGGAACGGGGTTAGTTTCGATGACGTTAACACTACGTCCCTCCAAACAACGGGAAGTCCTTAACGACGTGGATTTGATGGGTTATTCGAGTTCGCCGAATACCAAGGACTTACGTTATTGAGTATACCTAGGATCTTCGAATAGGGGCTAATTCTACCACTCGATCATTTGACAGTAGTGGCTAGTTTCCTTTAAGTGACAGTCCATCCAAAATGAGATTGATGGTGATCATAGGGACGCACAATACTTCGATCCATGGCCGAGCACTCTTTTATCATTCTTGCAATCTTATTTTCTCTGCTCTCTGTCCTCAAAAACTCAAACTGCAACCCGAACGTTTTCTTAACCAAAAACAACCTTCATTTTTTCAATTCCTATGGAGAACGACTCGAGTCTGGTACTCGGTATTTTTAACTGGCTGCGTCCTGTGAGACATCTTTAACTAAATTTGATAAGATTCCCGTAATACTGGTTCGGAGTTATCTACAACAAAACACTGCTCTTCCGAACCTGTCTCGGGGCCGCCATCAAATTTCTGGCGCCGTTGCTGGGGAATTGAAAAATGAGCGTCTATTTTTGATTATTTGTGAATATGTAGGTGCTGTAAATATGATAGCTTTTTGAATTCTTAGTTTAGCTTGTTTTTATTTTCCATTTTTGGATTGTTTGTTGAATGCTAAGGTCAAATTCGAGTCCTGACTTGTTGTTATTTGACCTTGAAAATGAAAGAACCTTGTAGCGTGCGAGGTAAGTTAGGCGTCGGCTTGAGTTTGAGAAAAGCTTACGTTCTGAAACCGAAAACCTAGCATCTGAAAACAATTCTGCGTATTCCTCTAACTCTGATTTTGATCTTGAATTTTCCACTTCTTCTGACTCAGGTACATCCATCATGGGAGATGTTCCGAGACTCACACTGAAACAGCTCGGCGGTGCAAGCACTGCAATGGAAAACTAGCCGACTAGATATATCAAGCTGAATGCCAATTTTGAGCTCAAGTCTGGCCTAATCAATTTGCTTCCTCGATTCCACGAATTTCCCAAGGAAGACCCTATTAAGCATCTTAAGGATTTCGATGTGATCTGCGCCACCACTAGAAGGTTCGGTGGTGACGAGGACGCAGTCAAAGCATTTGCTCTTCCATTTTCCTTAGAAGGGAAGGCGAAGGATTGGTATCACACTTTGCCAAGTGAAGTTACAGCGGGCGCTGTTTAGAAAAAGGTTCTTAGAGAAATACTTTCCACCTTCGAGAACCAATGCAATACGGAAGGAGATCTCCAGGATTACACAACTCCATGGGGAAACTTTGCTTGAGTACTATGAGAGATTTCAAAAGCTGCTATCCTCATGCTCCCATCACTCCATTTTGGATTTTCTCTTCATCAATTACTTCTACGAAGGATTGACACCGACTGGCAAGGCGATGATCAATGCGTCAAGCGGTGGAGCACTTATGAACAAGACGCCGGAAGAAGTGTGGGAACTAATTGATACAGTGGCTGATGCTAATCAGCATTTCAAGACTAGAGCCACTAACAAGGGTGATCACGAAGTAGCTCCGTCCGAATCAACCATTCTTGCTAAATCCTTGGTCGACATTGCATCTTGGTTAAAGGAAATCAAAGAAGGACAACAGCCAATTCCAACAATTCTGAAGCATCAACCTGATGCTCCGCAACAAACCCAAGCCAAGCATTGTGTGATATGCTCTTGCAACTCCCACCACACAGATGAATATCCCCAGCTGCAAGAACATAATACAGTGGCATCAACTCATAACTTCTTCGAAGGTGCCACAATACCACCCTACAACAAGCAATACTACACTCAAGGGTGGCGAGACAATTAACCCACTATTTGGAGCCCTCTTCAACAGCAACAGAATCAAAATCGACAACAAAACACTTATAGTCAGCCTCAGAATCAAAGATATCAACCACCGCATCTTCGCCCCAACCCTCCTATGAATCCTTCACCATCCAGTTATGATGAAACTCTGCACACCTATCAACAAGAGAGTAGAGAACTGAACGAAACACACAAAAGGACAGAAGCTCGCCTTAATGACCTAACTAAGCTTCTGCACAAATTCACCACTCAAATGGCGGTCAACAGTCATCCACCCTCTAGTTCGAATCCCTTACCATCTCAATCTCTCCCCAACCCGAAGGGAGGGATCAATGTGGTACAAACTGCAAGTGGCAAGGACACAATAATAGAAGAGGAGGAAGATGACGAGGAAGAGGAAGATGAGGAAGACGATGACTGGTTGTATGATTTATTAGCTAAGCTGGCAGAAGTAGACTCGGATAGCGAGGACGAGTATGAGGATGACGAGGAATAAGGGAAACGACTGAAGATGACGAAGAGGAGGAAATGGTTGAGATTGATAAAGAAGCCACTAAAGAATAAGTAAGTAGCCCGGTTAAGGAAGATGAATTTTTCATTGCCACCGTTTATGGAGGAAATGAAGAAAAGCCAGAAGACCTTCTTGAAAACTGTGCTGATCCTGGACCCTGTTTTGTGACTTGCAAAGTTGGAAAGGTATATGTCCCAGATTGTTTGTGTGATCCTAGGGCATGTGCCAGTGTAATGCCGCTAGAATTGTATAAAGTTCTGGATTTGGGATCGTTGAAAAAAACCACTGACACTTTCCATTTCGCTGATATGATACAAGTACAGTATCCATGGTGGGTATAACCGAGGATGTTGATGCGTATGCATCTTTCATGATTTTAGGCCCTAGTTTCTTGTGTTTTTACTAGAGATTTAGCCCAATACTCAAGTAAATTAACTCAATTCTTCATCAATTACTATCTTGAATATTTTGTTATGTTTTCACAGGAATTACAAGAGACTAGAAGTGAAGTAAAGGAGATAACTTGAAGAAAAAGAAAGCAAGAAAAGAAGGAAGCTTGGAATAACAACAACCTCATCATTGGAGCATGAAGCACCAAGACTAAGGATAAAAAGAACACCTTGGAGTGCTAAAAGACCATACCTAGGCATGGGAAAACTCAAGGCAAACCACACCTAGGCATGGTGCACTTTTGGGTATGCTGTCAACTTGACCTCGCTGCACAAAAGTGGAGATAACTTGAGCTACAAAGCTCCAAACAATTCAGTTCTAGTCTCTTTTGAAAGCTAACATCTAGGGCTTCAAGTGCATATATAATAGTTTATAGTTAACAATTGGTTTGATCCCTGAAAAGTGACGTTGGAAAGCTGCCGCGGAGCATTACGTCTAGGCCACAGCGTGGAACCAACCCAACACAGCCCCATTTTCACATTTTGGCATGAACCAAACGGGGCCTAAACGTGGGCCATGTGTGGGTTGAGTTTTGTGATGATTTCTTGGCCAATTTCATGGTTGTGAAGCCCCAAAGATAAAGCATGACAATACCAAAGCTCCTCAAGCAAGTTCAAGCATTAACCAAGTCATGTTTGGACCACACCTAGGCGTGGCCCAAACGTGACTCATCCAAGGCTCCTACAAGTAACCCAAGCTCATCCAAGATCACGGGCGTGGACCAAACGTGGTTACTTACCAAGCTTCCCAAGCAAATCAAGCTCACATCAAGCCACGTTTGAGCTAGGCGTGGCCCAAACGTGGCCCCTCACCAAGCAAGGATCAGCAACCAACCAAGCACAAGGCCACGTTTGGTCCATGCCTAGGTGTGAACCAAATGTGGCTCTCCATGACAAGTCCAAGATCCAAGTTTTCAAAGTGTTGTTCCCCTTAATCAAGCCCAAGTCTCAACCAAGTTTATTGATAGTAAAATGTAATCTCTATTAGGTTTAGTTTCATTTGATTAAAGGCCCAGAAATTAGGTTAGAAATAAGGATTACTGAACAATATAAATAGATTAGCTTTAGGTTTAGAGTTCAGTTCAATTTTTATCTTTCATTCTACAATTTCAATTTTCCCGTAAACTAGGATTCATGAATTCTTCTCTTTTTCTTTCTGTTGTGTCGCTTGCCACCATGAGCAACTAAACACTCTATCAAGCCAAGGGATGAGGGCTCTATTCATCCCAAGCATGGACACTTAATTCAATTTCACGTTTTCTTCAACATCAAGTTTCATCAATCAAAGACAATTTCTCTGTTCTTCAATTTCAGGAACAAAACCTAACCGAGAGGTAATTTTGTTTCCCAACCTTCAGTTTAGTGATTTTGAGAGAAACCTAAATTGATTGTGTTTGAGAATTATTCTTCATAATTTTCCAGTGACTTAGATATAGGAAATTGGTTAATTGTGCAATTATTTTGTGAATCTCAATTAGGGTTTATTAGATTAGTAATAAGTGACATAAAACTAAGTTGTGATCTCTTTTGTAATTCACATAATTGAACTAGGATTAATCTTAACCTCTACTTTAGTTAGTTAATCAAGAGATTGATAATTAATCAGGGTTAGAAAAACTAGATCACTAAGAGATTAGGATTTAGTTAATTAGGGTTCTTTGTGATTTGATGATCACTTGCATGAGAAGAAAGTGATTAATTGAATTAGGGTTTTGTTTGGGTGAATATCTCTAAATCCTTGGCTTGTCCTCATTATTATTATCATTCTAATTAATTTGTGCTTGCTGTCCAAGATTTTAAATCACTGATTTTAGGAGATTAGATTTTAAATCACTGATTTTAAATCACTTATTACTTGATACGATCCGGTGCACTTGTCGGTGAAAGTCTGGTAATTTAAAAGGATTTCGGGCATCAGATGTCATCGTTAAAGTAGGATGGTTGTCTATCCCTACTGATTTCCATGTCATCAAAACCCCCAGAAATAACAACAGGAGCAATTCCCAAGTGCTTTTGGGAATGCCATTTTTGAAAATTGCTGGATTTAAACTTAATTTCTACGATGAAACTTTCTCCCTTGAAGTGGGAAATGTTATAGAAATATTTCAGCCAACACGGCCACCCATATCTCAAGAAGAAAGCGAGGGAGAATCAATGGTAGCAACCAAGCCGAAAAAAACTGCAAATAGGGCAGTTACTCCCAAGCTAAAGAAGGACCAAAAGACCCCACCCCAGCTAGAAGAAGCAAGCAAAAGAAAGAGGATACCAAGGCAGTGAAGAAGAAGAAGCCAAAAAATGGAAGGGAAGAAAGGAATGCAGAATTAAATTGCACAGATTTTAAGGATTTGCTCGGAAAGCTGAAAAAATCAAGAGTGCAATTATCAAGGATGGCGGCATCAGAGTTCACTTGGTCGAGGACAACTTGAAGTGGAAATAACGCTAGCCATTCGCGTCCAACTTAAGGATGTTAAACAAAAGTGCTAGGTGGGAGACAACCCACCGTGGTAACAATTTATGATCCTTAATCTTGTTTAAATTATGCACATTTTCTTGATTAATTGAACTTTAACTGTCAAGGCATATTTAGACAATATTAGGCTCCCTGTTAATAGTGTAAAAAAAATGGGGGTGTGTACGCATCCAAGACCTTGTGCGTATGGACCAGCGTCGCAGAGGAACGCAAACTGTGCGTATGCACCAGCGTCGCAGAGGCACGCACTAGGGGCTTATAAATAGCCCCACTCACCACACCACTCTCACACTTCTCTTTTCTCTTCTCTTTCCTCTCTTTTCTTACCAAAAATTCTCTTTTCTCAAGCTCTCTTCTTTTCTCTCAAGGATTCTCAAGTAAGCTCTTTCCTTTTCTCTCTTTTCTTTCTTTTCATTGCTTTTTATTATTATCTATAGTTAATACATGTTAGGTAATTAGCATAGGAGTAGGTAGTAATGGTTAGGATATAGGATAGAGAACCTTTAACTGCTGATATGCTTGTTTCTGTGCAATCTGATCATGTTAATTCTTTGAGATTGAAGAATTCATGCTAAATTGTTATGCACATTGTTTGAGTAGCATAATTAATATGATGTCATGCTATTCTTTTCAATTTCTGTGTGTATATTGCATGTCTGATCACCATGTAACTGTCATACAAATCTTATATCCTCATGCATTATTAAATGCTTCTATGGGTTTTAATTTCTGAACAAACATGTTATTTATATGCAAATTAACTTGGTTATTACTTACCTTTCTGTATAAAAACTGCAACCTTGTTAAATTGTCATATTGATTAGTTTGTATAATTGTTGGAAACCCATAAAAATTTCATTTTTTCTTGTATCTGGTGTTTCTAATCTTTCAGATGGCTCGCAACGGACCTTCCCCCTCGGCCAAGGGAAAAGGCAAGGCCTATGGACCTCCTACTCGAGCATCACCTCGGCTAGCAGCACTGTGAGCACATTTAGCCACCAATTCTCGTCCCGAAACACCAGTTGCTTCTGTAACCCCTACCGCACCTACAGCAAGGAAGACCATACGAATCTCTGTGAAATATTACTCAATGAAGCTTGCTGACAGGGGTGGTCCCTCTAATGTGGCACAAACAAACTACGCTCCTATTGAGACAGGCAGTGATTCCGAGGCAGAATCCCAGCTAGAAGACACCGACAATGAGTTGGAAGGGGAGCAAGAACAAGAAGAAGAGGAGGATCCCGACGAAGAGCAAGAGGAGGATCCTGAGGAAGAAATAGAAGAAAACTCTGACGAGAAGGTCGAGGGGGAGGAAGTCGAGGAGGATAACTCCAACGAGGAAGGATACGATCAAATATATTTTGAAGACTACTTTGAACTCACTCCATCCAACAGTTCCTATGAAAGCAACGCTGGACCTCCTCCAGCAAACCTCTAGGCGCATGATCGCTCCCCAATAACATAGAGGACTGTGGAATTTTCAAGTGTGGGGAGGACATCGTCAAAAGCAGCGGCACAAAAATAAAAAAAGGTCCAATTTTCAATCTTTATCCAAGACCTTTCTATTTACTTCAATATGTCTATATCTAGAATATTTTGTAGATATCTTTGCTTTTCTCTTGTGTGTGAACTTATCTAACTCTGCTGTGAATATAACTCGTAATATTAGGTTTCTGAAACTGTTGCTTTCTCTCTCTTAGGGGATCCCACTTAAAAAATTTTTCTGAAAATTCTTTGAATTGATTTTACACTTGCATGAAAATTGTCCAATCATAGATTAGAGAAAAGAACATACAAACTAAGAGAGTTTTAAACCTAACATTGTAGTTCCACATCAAAGAACTATACTTTCCTTCTTGTGTATTAATTCCTCTTCTATGAATGCAATTTATTACTTGCCTAACTCTTTATTTTCATTAATGTATATATCTGTATGATGATATGATTAAGGCCTTCTTTCTGTATAGCTCACAAACCAAATGGCTTGACCCTTTGCATTATCCCTTGGAACCCATTTTGAACCTTGGAACCCTTTCGTTCGAATATAGCATACTGCAAGCCTCAAAAGCGAAAGACCATGATCACACCCTACTAGATCTTTGATTAATCTATGTTTTACTTGGTTATTTGCTTTCAAGAGAAGAAAACGGAGGGAATCTAGAAAGAAATTATTTTGAAAATGATTAAGGGGGTAATTTTAAAAATTTTCTGAAAATATTTGGTATACATATATGCATACAAAGAAAGGTTAGGCATTTGCACAAATTAGCAAAATAAAAGAAACGAGTGGCAAAGACAAAAATAGAAAAAAGAAAAAGAAGTCATGTATAAAAGGAAAGTTTTGTCACTCCAAGTAGCAAAGCTATCAAAATAAGCTAAGTGCATTTGTCATCGAAATAAAAGAAGAAAAAAATGCATATCATGTAGAAATTGTGAGTCTAGTAGGTACATGGGAAAAAGAGTGAATAACAAAAGGGTAGGTGCATCCTAAATTAATCAAAGCATTTAAGTCTTTAGCTCACCTATCCAAACAAAACTTCCGAACCTTCACCTTGGCCCCATTACAACCCTCAAAAGACCTTTTGATGTTATACAGATATATATCTTGATGTTGATTGGCTAGATGAAGAGCGAGTATTGAAAAGTAAGATTGGAAAGGAATTGAGAGCCTATTTAGCCCGAAACACTTAGAGCGAATAGAGCAAATATACGACCAGGAAAAGTTCTTGATCCTCGACTCTATGGTTTGTGACCTTTCATGCAGTGTAAGTCAATTATCATCTTGTAAGCTTATTTGATTTGTGGGGTTAGCATTTAATGGAATGCTCTTGCTTGTTTTCTTGCACAGTTTTGAATCCTTCTGATCTTCGCAGTTTTATTCTCAACATGACATTTGTGTAGTCTTCACTCTAGTTCGATTTAATTGGGCATGAGGACATGCCAATGTTTAAGTGTGGGGAGGTTAATAAACCCATTTTTGATGGTTTATTTTGTGCTTTAAATTGGAAATTTATCAGCCTCTGACCACTTAAATACTTGCGAAATAAGCGAGTTCATGAATAATCGTTCCTTATGACTTAAACTGCAAACACATGCTATTTTACCCAAATATCTACTATATATTCACCTGTTCCCATTCCGCTCGATGCCTTGATTTATTTGTTCAAGTGTTTCAGATTTTAACAAGCTAAGATCGGATAGGAAGTGGCTAAAAAGGGCGCGAGGAACGAATAGATCATGAAGAAAACTTGGAGGCCAAAACTGTCACCTGTGCGTATGCATTAAAGGAGTGGTGCGCACGCACCCTCTAGCATAGGTGCGTACGCACCAAAAACCTTGTGCGTGCACACCCGTCAAACTTGGACGGCACGCAAAACGGAGCTGATGCGTACGCAGAAGGCAAGCAATGCATACGCACTAAGGCTTGAACAACGCCTATAAATAGAGGAAGACCACACCATTTTTGGAGAGCTCTCACACACCCATTTTCTTGTAGTTGTAGTTTTAGTTCTTAGGATTTCCTTTTTGTAAGCCACACCGGCCAAACATTTTACTGCTTTTCTATTTAATTGTCATATTGTTACTCTGCCCATTTCATTTCTGTTAATATTAAGTACTGTTACTCTGTCCATTTATTTTCTGCTATTTTACCATTATGCCTTGTTGTTATGCTACCTGTTTTATTTCTGCCAATATGATTTCTATTAGTAATGAGTAGTGACCTTGTGTTTTGGCCATGGGTTGAAGTGTGTGGATGACCTTAGCTGCTGATCCCTAAAGGGAATGGATGAGGGGAACGGGGTTAGTTTCGATGCCGTTAACACTACGTCCCTGCAAACAACGGGAAGTCCTTAACGACGTGGATTTGATGGGTTATTTGAGTTCGCCGAATACAAAGGACTTACGTTATTGAGTATACCTAGGATCTTCGAATAGGGGCTAATTCTACCACTCGATCATTTGACAGTAGTGGCTAGTTTCCTTTAAGTGACAGTCCATCCAAAATGGGATTGGTGGTGATCATAGGGACGCACAATACTTCGATCCATGGCCGAGCACTCTTTTATCAGTCTTGCAATCTTATTTACTCTGCTCTCTGTTCTCAAAAACTCAAATTGCAACCCGAACGTTTTTTTAACCAAAAGCAACCTTCAGTTTTTCAATTCCTAGGGAGAACGACCCAAGTCTGGTACTCGATATTTTTAACTGGTTGTATCCTGTTACACATCTTTATCTAAATTTGATAAGGTTCCCGTAATACTGGTTCGGAGCTATATGCAACGAAACACTACTTTTCCGAACTGGTCTTGGGGCCGCCATCAAGGTGTAGCTAGGAAATCCCAAAGACTTAGCCATTCCCTCAATATCAAGGATGCACAGCAGCTGAGGATCAATTGCATCAAATGTACATGCACCTCACCATCCATGTAAGTAAGAACTCCATTGTCATCTACTTGTATCTGTCCGCCAACATGAATCACAGGAGTAACACGACTTGCCATTTACAACATTCAGCAAAATAAAATTTTATTAATGCCCAAAATGAATCATCCCATCATTAAACCCGAAATGCAGCATTATAAACCTAGAACAACATTCAATGTTTTTTTATTAATTTATGTTACACATGCAATTTCAGGTCTCTGTCAATTTCAATGTTAATGGAAGTTAGGGTTCACACTTCAACACATGGGACAACAGCAATGAAAAAACTTATTAATCCCCAAAATGCACCATCCCATCACTAATCCCGAAATAATGCAACATTCTAAACCCACAACAGCATTCAACGTTTTTTGATTAATTTAAGTTACACATGCAATCTCTACCAATAACAAAAGCAACAACAAAAATTAAAAAAAGAAGGCACAATCTCATGTTTCTGTCATTTTCAATGTTAATGGAGGTTAGGGTTCACACTTTAACAGAGGGACAGCAACAATGTAACCACACAACACACAAATTCCAAAGCTTGAAAATAAAATAAACAAGTACACAAAGTAAATGCCTTCATACTAGTGGAAGCACCACGAATCACATGCAATGGTCCCCCCCCCCAACGATGAAAGTTAAAGTGAAAGAGACGAGATTTACCTTCACCGAGCACAATGTCCGTCACTTCGCCGTCGCCTCCTTCGTCAGCGTCGTCGTCAACCTTCGTCAATAGAGAGAGGTATAGTAAGAGGTAGAGAGAGTTAGTGTTTAGGGTTATAGATTTGTAATTTGAGAGAGATTTTGAAGGTGTTTCGGAAAGGGAGAAGGAGAGGCTTGGTTTTTTTTATTCCAACCTCTCTGCAAAACGACGTTGTTTTCCAGAGTTGGTTGAGGTCGGCTTGTGCCCGTTACAAGAGACCAACTCCTACATGTCACATCATCTACAGCTCATCTCATTTTTGTGCCACGTAGATCAACCCCGTTCACGTTTCATCCAACCCATTAACAGAAGGGCTAACTTGGTTGACGTCAATAAATTTCAGGGGCCGGATTGAGGGTATTTTTTTTTATCAGGAGCCTCATTGATTTTTAGTGTGATTATCAGGGTTCTCGTTGGTAATTTACTCTTTTTTCAAAGGTAGGGACACTCATGTATTTCTTGAAAGTCGGGGTGCATTTGTACAACTTTAAAAAAGTTAGGGCTACAAATGTCCTTTACCCTAAAAAAAGGGAAATTTATTCAGTACAGATGTAATTTGATACAGCTATTAAAGATTCTCTTAAAATATAGATTTTACACCTTACATTCTACAAAAGTTAAAGTAATATATAGATGTGAGTCTCCTTGCATCACTCAAATAAAACCTACATATGTAGTATGTACCATTTACATTTGTACCATATAAGCTCCAAAAATAAAAAAACATTAATATCACAAACATGGTGTCGTTTTTATTTTTTAATTTAATAGAAATTTTAAGGGTAATTATTATAATTTTATAATAATAAATAAAAATTTTATTATTAATTATTTTAGTAAAAATAGGAGTTAATTTAATATAGGAATAAATGTAAAAAAGTTATCTAATATTTGTGATAGTAAATTAAATATATAATTTATAGATATCATAACATAAGAGTAATCAAAATTAATATAAATAGATAAATATTTATTCTTTTTAATTTTGAAATAATTTTAACATTTAAATTATTCGTGTGATATATGATTAAAATTATTTATTTATAAATTAACATCGTATACAAGTTAAATATTTGTAAACGAATGATTAGTGAAATTTGATTTTGATATGCATTAGCGAGTAGTGTAAATTTTTTTATCAACCAATTTGAACAATAAAATTTAAATGAACCGTGATTTGTGAAGAAAGTAATGAAAATATATGTATTCGATTAAAAAAACACTTATTTTCGTACATAATATTTTTATTACACCTAATGTTACCTTATTCTATCAACAATTAAATAATGCAAAATAATGTAATTTTTATTTCAGTGGTAATTAACGAATACACAACAAAATAATTTTAAACTGTTTTTGACTAATATTTTTATAGTATCTCGAATACTTGAAAAAAATAAAAAAAAATACTCATGACTATAAAAGTGAATTTAAGTAAAACAGTGCCACGGAACCAACATTAGAGAGCATTTAGGGAATTAATAACTCTAATTAGAAGTTATCATGTGAAATTAAAAAAGTTATCATCCGAAACTAAACACATTTATCATCCAAATAGAGGACTAGTTATCGTCATTAAAAAAACTATCATTCGAAACTAAGAAGAGTTATCATCCGAAACTATTTACCATCACCACTACCACCACTGTCACCAACTGCAACCACCTAACCTCATCACCACTACCATCACCCCGTCGCTGTCTAACCCTAACCCACCACCAACAGCCCTCATCAACATAACAACAAAAACAACGAAAAGAATAAGAAGAAGAAGAGGTGACTACGACGGCAACAAGGGAAGAGGGCCGTCGTGACTGTTCCAGCTTCCGCCGTTCTTTGTGGTTGTCGCTCCTCTTGCCAGAGCCACGTTTAGCCATGCATTTCTTCATTCTCCCTCACATTCACTGTTCATCTTCGCAGGTCCAAGGAAATGTATCCGCCAGCAATGACGTAAGTGAAGACGCACAACAACAAAGGAGCGTGCAGATCTGAAAGAAGAGGGAAGAAGAAAAAGCATTCGTGGGAGGAAACGTGCAGATCTGGAAGCAGAGGAACAAGAAGATGCAGTCGTGGGAGAAGGAGTAGGTGTGGGCAATGGCAAAGGGCGAGGGTGGCAGTGGAAGCAGGAGGAGGATAAGGAAGAACAACGAGGGTAGCGATGGCGGCGCGAGGCGGCGAGGATGGCGTGACGGTGGGGAGAGAAAAAGAATTAGGTTAGAATTTATTGGCCCAAACCAATGGTGCCTAATATTGGCGCCGTAAACTTCTTCATTTAAGTAATGGTTAAAAAAACTCATGACTATAAAAGTGAATTTAAGTAATGTTTAAAAGAATTCAATCATAAATGTTATTTTTTAAAAATATTAAAAATGTACAAAATATAAATATTTTTTTATATAGAAATTAGGAGAATAATTAGGCTTATAAATTAGGACTCCAAATAATTTCTCTTCTTTACATTTTTAAGTATTGGGAGGATAATTAGACCTATGAATTAAGACTATCTATCATAACTCTTCTTTTTTATCTACTCCTCTACTTTTATTGGTTAATAAACGATATTTAATAACTCTCATTCTCTTTTCGGTTTTCATAAGTACAATTATGCAAAAGTTTTTCAGTTTTAATCTCTCACCTTTTCATTCTTTAACACTCCACATTTTTCATAGTTCATAGTTTCATATTTTCATTATTCTTTTATTTGATTATCAATTACAAATTTCAATTCAAACATTCAGCAATTCATATATTAATGTTTTTTTTTATTCTTTTCATGACTTCATATATTTTATTTTATTTTCAGTTATTTAATCTTTATTATTTATTTTTCATTAATATTAATCAGATGAATACTTAGTGATATGTGATTTTTTATTTGTTTGAATTCATTAGCATTTTACCTTATTTTCTTGTTTTTACTACTTTTTATATATAATTGTAATTTTTTTATTCTAATAACTATTTTGTCATTTAAAATTAATTCTTTTATGTGAGTATGTATTTATTTTTACCCCATAATTCTTCTCGGTCCGTCGCTGCTTAAGACTTAATGGCTTTACAGAAAGAAAGATGATCATCCACAAGCATAAGATGAGATACTCTCAGACCCCACAAGACACAGCAACAAGCTCCCAGAAAGTAGAGTTAACTTTAGCAAAAATAATGCAAGTTAATCTCTGCATACACAGAACAAACAGGTAAAGGGACATTGAGACCTCTTGTCTGATTCCCTCTAGTGGGCGCTTAACTGTCTAATTTTTTTCCATCCCAAATGATTGACAAGGAAGAGGATCAAATACAATCCATGATCAACCTCTTAGTTACAAGAGGAAAGTTGAAATATCCAAAGTTTGCTAAAAAAAAAAACTTTCAATCAACTCTTTCGTATGCTTTTTCTAAATCAATCTTGAAACCAATGATCCCTTTGCGAGATTTTGTGTGCTTCATAAAATAAATCTCTTGAGCAATAACAATGTTACTGGGAGTTCCTCTTCTCGAAAATAAAACCTCTTGCAAGGGTTCAATGATATCAGTAAGGAACGAATGCAGCCTAGCAACAAGAACTTTAGTGACTATCTTATAAATCTCATTATAAAGACTAATGGGACGAAAATCCTTCATATAACTATGCGCATCAATTTTAGGGATGAGAACAATCAAAGTTTTCAACATAGTTAGATTAAGAGATTCATCTTGAAAAATCCTTCTGACAGTTTGTCAAACATCAATACTGACTATATCTCAATATTCTTTATTAAAAAAAAAATTGAAAACCATCAGACCCTGAAACCTTTTTAAAAGTATTCATATTGTTAACTGCAGCTTCAACTTCACCCATGGTGACTTTTTTTGGTAAGATTACCATTAGTT
>JASCZI010090796.1:0-19974 GCA_036250425.1 Stylosanthes scabra
GCATACTACGCATATGCGTGAGCTGTTGGCTGTCTTTACGCATATGCGTGAGGTGCTTTGGCTGCTCCTGACGCTAAGTTTGCAGATTTCATCTTTTCAACCCATTATTACTACAATAAACATAAAAATACATCAAAGTACCTTGCATATAACATAATTACAATTATGATACAATTTTGGCTACTTTTTCATAAATTATTGCATTAATATCACAAAGAATTGAGTATGATTTATCCTAGAAAACATCTAAAGATGCTCATGCATCACTTAGTTAGATGTGCTTTATTCGTTAGGGTGATTTACTTTAGGTTTTAGGTTAGTTTAAATTAGATGTTATTGTTTAGGGTGCTAATATATGTTATTAATTTAACCGTGACTTATTTACGGATTTACGTGTTAGTTTGGTATCAATATTCTGTTTAGCTTTAACTGATCGTTATGAACTGCCCATTTTTTTTCCTGATTCAATACTTGTTCCTATTCAACGCAGGAGGATAGGTGTATCGTCACCGTCCGTCGGCAGATTGGGATGGGCCTAGATCCACGCGCTGAGCCGATAGTGCAGCGGGCCGGTCTGCTCCCGGTTGCACGACTGACCGAACGCTGGTTCAAGATTGACGAGCCGCTCATCAGCGCCTTCGTAGAGAGGTGGCGACCGGAGACTCATTCGTTCCACATGCCGTGGGGCGAGTGTACCATCACCCTCGAGGATGTCGCGTACCAGCTGGGTCTCCCCATCGACGGGGAGCCTGTGAGTGGCTGCCTTTGGGACTTCGAGAACATGATGCTAGATGGTACAGGGAGATCAAGATGGGACTTTTTCCGGGAGATGTTCGGCGAGCCACCCGCACCGCCGGTCGTGGGCGAGTGCACCGTGACGTTCTCATGGCTTAGGAGCACCTTCGGAGTTCTCCCTGACCATCCGACCGACGAGATGGTGCTCATGCATGCCAGAGCTTACATCTGCATGTTGCTGCCGATCTGTCTTTTCGGGGACAAGACCGGAGCTCGGGCTCATGTTCGCTGGCTTCCTTTTCTGCTGCGCATCGACGATCTAGGTGGATACAGCTGGGGGTCCGCAGTGCTATCCTAGCTGTACAAGAACCTGTGTCGAGTAGCCAACAGGAATGTCGTCCAGATGGCACGGTCGTTGGATCTGCTGCAGAGCTGGATTTTCTGGCGGTTTCCCCTCCTTCGCCCTCCCGCTTTCGACAACATTGAGTGGCCATTGGCCTCCAGGTAAACCGATTTATTTGTTTTGTTGTCTAATTTTCACCGGTGTTTTATTTTATGCTGCTTGGTTAACATATTTGTGGTATTATCAGATGGTCTAGGTTTCTCCCCTCATCCGACGAGAGGGATCCCCGACTGCAGCGTCTCCGAAGGCAACTCGATTTAATGCCCTTCAGCGAGGTTAGTTGGAATTTTTTCGATCTTCATTTCACTGTATTAGTTATGTAACATGCATCCAATATGGTTGCCTTATACATCATTCTCGTGTTGCAGTTCGTATGTCTCCCGTATCGGACGTTGGAGGTAGAGGCGGTGCTAGACCGACGCATTCTGCAGGAGGAACACATAGCCCTCTGGTGCTCGATCGTCCCACTTATATACTTTGGGACCATCGAGTGGCACCAAGTTGATCGGGTAATCCCGCAGTTTGGTGGGGTTCAGAATCGTCCTCATCGGGTCTTGAACATCGACTTCTTGCATGTGAAGGATGGACGCGGGAGTGACCAGTGGTTTCCGCAGACCTTTCAGCGCTGGCATGCACTCTGGGCAACCAGGTATGGTTTAACTTATGGTTTCCGGTTTACTTTCACTTGTTTTTTCGTTTTTTTACGTTATGTAACGTGTTTGTGGTATGCAGGTTTGAGCAGCTGTTTCAGGTTGTACCGTCTGCTGATCCCGGCCCCACTGCAGACTTTATTCGGTGGTGGATCCTCGCCGGTAGGAGGTACCTTGTCCCCGCTGATCGTTTTCATCGTTTACCACCCGACGAGATCCCGGTTGAGGCAGTGCAGAGACAGTCAAGTCCACATCCACCGCGCCCTGACGTGCCTTATGTGCCGGATAACAGGCGACCTGCGAGGAGGATGATGGTTGGGACGAGGACCACCGCTGGGGACTGGCAGTGGTTGGACGACGTCATGGCTGAGGATGCACCGGCCGCGCCACCGACGCAGAAGAATGAGCGCATGCCTGTAAGCTACGGATGTCGGAGAGGGGCGGGCAGACCGCGCAGAGGCGGCAGAGCTGGTAGAGGCCGCGGGGAGGGGGTGACGCGGCGCCTACCCAGCAGACTCAGGGCGGTGCCAGCACCAGTCGGGCGGTAGAGGAGGCGGGGACAAGCTCACAGGCTTACCTCTCACCCACCCCTCAGACCCAGGGGTCTCGATCCCGTCGACCATGAGCTCCCCTTCTTCGCAGGCGTTCCTGGACGCCTTGCATAGCCCCGGATTCGAGCAGTTGATGAGCAACATGATGCGCGAGGGCGGCAGTGCTTACAGGTCGGACACGCAGTTCGATGGCTCTTCGGTTCATCTGGACCTGAACGAGCCTATGTCCGGTCCGTCACATGTTTTTATGGCTCTTGGTGGGACTCCTCCATCCGCATCACACGCCCCGGGTGCTTCCTGGGACGTACCGTTTATGGAGCCTGCGCGTCTGTTAACTCCTCCAGTGTCACCTGCACCGGCTGAGCAGCCAAGCGAGCCAGCAGCACCAGGGTTGGCCCGCAGAGCTCCACGTCGTCGAGGGTGCGGCACCGGAGGCCATATGTAGTTATCTTATGTTAGTTATGTATTTAATTTCGCACATTACTTTATGTGTATCAGAACTTGCAGACATGTGTATTTCGTATATTTATGTATGTCTTCGTGTTTTCGTGTTCACATCGTTTGATTTTTTTCCTAACGCGAACGACAACTTTCAATGATACGACGCGCAGCATTTATCCGCACTAATTTTGTTAAAAACTAGTAACAATAAATATTTAAAACTAACTCAAAAAAAAAAATGTTGGCCTGGATCCGTGGTAGCCTGCCACGGATCCCTTACATTTTTTTAACAAAACAAGGAATCCGTGGCAGGGTCTCACGGATTCCATAGAGATGGCAAACAGTGCAATATGATCAATTTTCTGGTTTTGATGTAATCTGATAATATTGGTTTTCATCTAGGCTATATGGGTAACTTGCCCTAATAATAATAATAAAGTTAGTTAAGATGGTAAATAATGATATTTTAACTAAAATATTTTGGGTTCAGGTATTTGAATAAAAATAGTATTTTTCTTTATAGGTTACATACAATTAAGGGTATTTAAAAAAATAAGTTTGAGAAAAATAATAAAAGTAAAATTAATTAAAATAACAAGTGGTTTATAATATTGGAAGCGTTTCCGGTGTGCGCCTGTACTTTGGGGGTAACACCGGAGTTCCAAATAAAAAAAGTTGTGGGTTAGAATTTTGTCATTTTGTGAAAGAGTAAATGACTTTTTTATCTCATATTAGATGGGTGTGTTCACGGCAAGGGGCAGCTGGAATTTCAAAAGGTAATACAATGAAACAAGCCATGTCTATGTGGGCGTCACATCATAGGTTTTGTGGTTAATTTTTTTATTTTTTAATGTTTGGAATAGGAGAGAGAGACTGTATTTGCAGTTTTAGGCCTCATTTGGATTAGATGAAGTATTGAATAATAATAATAATAATAATAATAATAATAATAGAATTATATTAGGTATATATCTAATTTACTTTTATGACAAATAAAAAATTATTTTTATTTTATATAATTATTTGGCATTAAAATATTTTTTTGAACAATGCTATGGAGCCAACGTTAGGAAGTCCATTAGGGAGTCAATAATTAAATTATCGTCCAAAAGTTATGAGTTATCATCCATAACTCGTATATTAATGATTAAGTTATCATCCAAAATTTATATGAGTTATCATCAATAACTCATATTGACTCCCTATTGGTCATAATATATTGGCTCCCTAAACTTTTTTTATTTTTTTTATATAGACTAGATGATTTAGTTGGACAAAATAAATATATACCTAATATTATTATTATAATAATAATAAGTAAAATCATATATATGCATGATTTGATAAATCTATATTTTCAATTTATTTCATTAACTTTTGTTTCCAATTTTTTTAATAAACGTATTTCTATTTTAAGTTAATTACTTTTTTATTTGAGTTTAGTTTTGAGGTATATACTAATAATACAAAATATAGAAAAAATTAAAAGGCTAATAGTTTTAATTTATTTTTGCTCGCATCTTTAACTAACAATCTAATTTCTTTAATCAAATATATATAAATACATGATAATGAATATTTTGTCTCATAAAAGACTTTACTATGCATAGCATTTTTTTTCTTAAAAAATACTTATGCTTGTATCTATATAACAATGTAATATTTCGAATTTAAAATTTAAGGTTTAAGATTTTTTAGGGCTTAGAGTTAACGTTTAAGTCTTAAAATTTAGAATTTAAAATTTATGAATTAGAATGTAGTGTTTTAGATTTTAAGGTTTAGAATTTGAGGTCATTGGGTGATGGGTGGTGGTTGAGGTTTATAGTGCTATGTAAATTTGTGTGTGGTGTTGTTTGTGAAAAAAAATAAGGATAAAAAAATAATTATAAAAAGTTGTTATTGAGTTGAGTTTTTTATTTAGCATAGAAATAAATTATTTAGTTGTACTTGGTTGACCAAAACCACTTGTTCACATAGAATTATTGTTTCTTTTTAATTTTTAAATTGGTTGATGTTAATTAAGTTTTTATTGATAATTTTTTAGCCAAGACAACTTTTTTTTAAAGAATTGTTTTAAATTCTAAATTATATACCCTAAGCTCTAAAGTTAGTTAAGATTCATTATTTTTTTTTTTTGTGTGAACAAGGGTATCCATCGGATCGAAAGTCCAATGACTAATCCCTTAGATACTGCAGAGGCAAAGTGGGCGACCTTTCCAAGATGATTAAGGAATACAAACTCTCATCCATCTGTGCTAGCTTGCGTTGGTGTTAAGATTCACTATCTAAAATTAGTTACCTATATGTTTTTTTAATATGGCAATATTATATATATTATTGTATATCTCCGTATACTCCATTTATAATATAAAAAATATAGCAGTTTAACTACAAATTTTTTTAAAAACTTAAATATATAACTATCAAAATTATTTTTATTTCTTTATATTATTGAATATTTGATTAAATGATACAGCCCACAAGTGTAAAACATTTGCATTCTACATTATTGCCTATGATTCAATTAATTTATTTACTTTATTTCTAACCAAAACAAATATTTTAATAATAATAAAAAAAATAACCACACGTCTTACTTTGAAGATATCCTCAAAAACACGTGCTGATCGAGTAAGAACTCATGGCTTTAATTATTCCAAGGGCAATGATTGTAAATGTCACTAACATAAAACCTGATAAATGACCAGGCAGTTGTGCGCCTTGTGTGTGACCCCAGGTGAGTTTGTTCACCAAACACGCTCACAATTACATCACATCCACACATTTATTTTAATATAAATCTGAACGCTATATAATACTGGAATTTTGAATATACCCAAAAGGACAGGGGTACATTTGATACGTTTCCTATAATATTTTGTGACTTAAGAACAACCAACAAAGCGTGCCAACAAAAGAACAACTCACAAAGGAGCAAAGAACAAGTTTAGGAGGCTAAAGCAATATCATTCAAAAGTTTGGTCCTTGTGGATCAAACCTTAGTCAAAAAAAAGAAAAAAGAAATATCATTCAAAAGAATAAAGTATAGTCTATTTTGGAGCTCTTGCCATGGAGTGAACCACTCCACAAAATCTCTCATTTCTATAGCAGAACACCTAATCAAATGCTTGGTTTGCCGTATTTTAAATGATGAAAATAACAAACTTAACTATACATTTTAGGCTAAAGTTTTGAAAATAACAAAATTGAAAAAGATTTTTTAAGGACAGTTAAGTACAAAACTACTTAACGTTTGTCCAGAAGAACTTTGTGAGAGAGACTAGGCAAAGAGAATAAGATAAAGAGAATGTTCCTTCTGAGGAACGAAGCTCTCGGTTGTCGAGAAAGGGATTGATGTTTATAAAGAATGGCCCTAGAAGCTCAAAATAAGGATTATGAGATTCTAAGTCTAATATGGTGGTTAGGGTTAAAGAACACGTACCTAGAGGATATCTTGCCCCCTGCTTATATAGTGGCGGGTGGTCAGGATCCCAAGGAGATCCTGCCAGGATTGTATCAAATCTTTCCATATTTAACTTAATCCTGGTCCTTATGGGCCGTGTGCTGTTGATACTAGATGAGGTGATTGAGCCTTTTGGGGCCGATCCATAACATTGCCCCTACTTGGGAGTTTAAGTCTTTGTACTTAATTTCCGAGGTATTTTGCATTCTTCCGGGTGGTTTCGGATGTCAAAGCTTCCGTGTGCCACATGTCTTCTAGTGGCATCTTTTGAGGAGAAACTTTTTTCCTTTGCTGACGTGGCGAAGGGTAATGATGGTTTTTTCTTTGGTTTTCGAAAAGGCGCGGTTTTCAAAGTTTTCTTAACCGTTCCATCAGTTACGTGCCCCTTGAATTTTGAAGGTGTGTTAAAGAAGCCTTTATATATTTCAAAAGTCAAAACTTTACTCATTCTCTCTCTTTCTTGCGCTTTCCTCTTTGCTCATTTCTTTGCATTTGCTTCATTCTTCTTGCTGTGCTTAGTGGGGAAAGGGAGTTTCTCGACTTCGAATTCTACTTCTGTTGCTCTTCTTACTGCAGGTATTTTTTCCATTTCTGTCTCTCTTCATTTGCATTTGCGGTTTTTTTACGTCGTTTCCTCTTTGCACGCCATTTGGCTTGTTCTTGAGTCTTTTTCGTCGTTGTCCGTTTGTTTCTGCCCTCCCTTGACTTGCTTTCTTTTTTACCACCTGCGCTCTGCGCTATATGTATAATTTTTTATCTTTTGGCCATGCTTACTCTTGCAGGCATACTAATTATTAAAAAAAAAATGGTGAAGAAAAAATCTTGTCAAAATATCTGTCGCCCTCGTGTTCTAAGTGCAGCTGAGAGGGATTTATATGGTTGGGCGGAAAAGTCGGTTTTTGATGTCCGAAATTCTTACGGAATTCCAGACTCCCACTGGCAAGTGTACTGGATCGTATCAAGTAATAAAAGAGTGAGTAGAGTATCGTCCCACGAGGATTAATGGATCAAGCAATAATGGTTAATTGAATTCTTTAATTAGACAAGTTAAACAAAAGAGAAGTTTGATGAATCTGACACCTAACAGATTTAGACTAAAATCCTAAAATAACTAACCTAATCATGCAAACTATGAGAATTAATAATTTAGAATTATTCAAATATGCTTGGATGAACAGAGTTTCTCATCCTCAATCTCCAAAAGTTTAGTTACACATGATGATCAGAAACACCAAAAATCTAGAGAAGTTCATGAATCCTAAATATATCTGAGCAAGGGAGAAACCAGATTTGAGAGAAAACCTATCACATTTGAGAGAAAACCCTAAATGTGACTAATAGAGAAAACAGAGACAAAAACAGAGAATGAAAAGTGACTAACTCTCCCCAAAACCTAATTCTACTAACTACTTATACTAAAAACCTAACACTACTAATTTTAGGTCTTCTGCCGTTTGATCACAAGTTCCGGAACAGACAAGGCCTTGGGCTTAAGTGAAGGCCACGTTTGGGCCATGTTAAAACATGACTCAAACATGGCTTGCTTGTTGAGAATGGTCCAAGGTCTTGTTGATGAGTTGGGTGAAGCTTGGTGAGGCCTTGAGAGGTCACGTTTGGTTCATGTTAAAACATGACCAAAACGTGACTTTGTGAGCATGAAGGAGGTTTGGGTGAGCCTTGGGCACATTTTTTCCTTCCCAAAAACTTGGAGGAAACGTGACAAGATGGTGATGAAGTTGCTCCTCCCTTAGCCATGGATGGGCCACGTTTGGGCCATGTTAAAACATGACTCAAACGTGGCCAAGCTTGATGTGAGCATCCTTGCTTGCTTGTCTTGGCATGAGTCACGTTTGGGCCATGTTATCAAACGTGACTTTGATGATATCTTGGGGGAGCTTTGTGACTTTGTGGCCTTCTTGGTTGAGTCACCTTTTGGCCATATTATAACATGGTCCAAAACGTGACTTGTACTTGCTCCAAGGCTCGTTTCTATCTTTCAATTCAAGCCTCCTCTATTTCTTCATCTTCCTCTGTTTTCTTTCTTCATTTTCTGCAAATAACCAATATAATACTTAAAGTATATAATTGAATAAGATTTTGATGAAATAATATGAGTATTAAGTTAATTACCTATCAATTTAAGAATTAATTAGTGAAAAATATCCTTAATGATGCTTATGCATCAGTTTTTTCCCAATCGTCTGTGATTCTTGGGGATTCGCTTCCCAAACTTCGCCGCGAGATGAGGTTGACAAAGGATAGGGCCTCTGAGGGAGATTACGTGCTCGAGGCTGCCGGGCCGTCTGACTGCTTGCCTTTATGGGCGGGTGAGCATAACACTCACTTCTTGTGGGTCTATCAGGAGCTCTTTACCCGGCTTGGGTCCATTTTCTTTTTTTCTGACTTTCAGAAGGAGGTGATGACACGCTGCCGGGTGGCTAGCCAACTCCATCTCAATGGGTTGGGTTTTATTCAGACCTTTGGACGCGTCTGTCTCCACTTTGGATTTCGACCTTCGTGTCATGTCTTCATATATATTTATGACTTACTCCCTCCTTCGACTGGTTTGGGGTTCATGTCTTTCCGCGGTCACTAGGGGCGTCACCTTTTTGAAGTCTTTGAACAGTCTATCCAGGAGTTCAAGTAGCATTATTTTAAGGTTCTTCCAACTCCTGGTAGGCGTTCGTTTTGGCTTGACGACGAGGGGAAACATTTTCCTTGGGTTTACTGGAATCCCGAGGTAAAGGATTTTCATGTTCATAATTTGGATCCCCTTGAGTTGGCTGCGTGTAGATTTCTTCTGTCTCTTCCGGTCGATTTAGGGAAGAAACATAAGTTTACCTGCCGTTGAATTTTAGATCACAATGACGCAGAAGTTGGGGCTTACCTTGGTATCTTGCTCTGTCTTCGTTATTTTCTTCTTTTTATTCCTTGTATCTCTGTTTCGTGTTTGTTGACATCTTTTACTGTTTTTTCTTCCTTCAGACGGTTTACTTGAGGACATGGAGAAGCAAACCAAGCTTGACCGCCTTAAGTCCATGATGGTGGATGTCTCCAAGATGGGTCCTCATGCTATTCTTCCGGCTCCTATGAAGGCGGGTGTTTTACAAACCCTTCCGGGTCCTCATCATGTGCGGTTGTAACTTCCACTTCCTTTGGAGAGCCTTTGAACAAGAAGGTTCCTCCACCTAAGCCTGTTCCAGAGACCATTTGCATAGATGGGGAGGAAGGTGTCAAGCAAGATCCCGCGGCTGATTTGAAGCAGAAGAGGCAAAAACGCAAGCATAAGGATATCGAACTCGCTAGCCGTATGCTTGGGGATGACTCGGTTTGGGAGCACGAAGTTCATCTCTTATTCATCTTGTGGACTTGGCCTTTCTCAAGAAATTTAATTATCGGGAAGCTTTGGATGCTGGGATCACTTCGGCTTCTGTTCGGAAGCCTCTGCTGATGATGCCCCCGGAACAACTTCTTGGGACAACTCACCAATATGGTTACAAGTCTATTGCTTGCCTTCAGGTATTGTTGCTTTGTTATAGCTATTTCTCACTGCTTTCTGCTTTGATCTCCGTTTATGAGGTTATGTTTTCGTCTCCTGGTTTTGTAGGTAGGGTTGAACATGGCTCGGATTTGATCCGATCCGAAGAAGGTGCAGATTGGATAAGATCCGATCCGAAGTATTGGGGGATCGGATAGCAGATTTGGATAAGACATCCGCGTATCCGATCCGATGATCTGCGTATCCGCATATGATGTAAAAATAATATATATATATATATAACTTAAGTTATTTGGAGAAAGTGAGAAACCCTAGCCCCCCCCCCCCCAACTCAATCACCCATGCTCTCTCACACCAACTCACTCTCAGCCTCTCTCACACACGGTGCACGACCAGACACGCACACCCTCCAGCCTTTGCCTTCGCCTCTCACAGTCCAACCACTCCCTGCACACCGCCACAAACACCGTCCCCGTCACCGTGCTCGCCTTGTCGCCGCCTAGTTCTCACCTTGTCGACACCTCGTGCTTGCGTCGCGCCGCCTCGTGCTCACCTCGTCTCCGACTCGTCCGTGCCTCGTCGCCTCCTCGTGCTCGCTTCGTCTCCGACTCGCTAGTTCCTCGTCCGTGCCTCGTTGCCGCCTCCTGTGCCTCGTCGCCCCTAGGGTTTCTGTCGTCCATTGAGTTCTTCAAGGCTAGGGTTTCAAGTTGCCGTTCTTTTTGGCTGATCCTCGTTCTGCACTTCTCATCACTGCCTACGGTTTCCTGTTCCTATAAGCTTCTGTCTTCACATTTTGTTTAATCAGTAATCATTTAATTTTTTATTTTTCCAGTTTCTGAATCTGATTATTGTTCTTATGATTTAATTTTGCTCTTCATTTTTTGGCGATATGTTTTTTTTCCCTAGTTTCTGAATGTTTTTTCTACATTTCTCTTCTCATGTAGTCATGTAAGCCTCCGTTCTTATGTTTTTTCTAATTTTGCTCTACATTCGGATATGATTATTGTTCTTATGATTTAATTTTTCTCTAATCATGAATTTTTTTTCTGGTTTTTGATTGTTTTTACTTGTTATTGTTCTTTATGATTTAATTCTGCTCTACATTTTTTGGTGATTTATTTTTTCTGATTTCTTATTGTTCTTGTTGAAACAAAATTCTGCTATTATTTTAGTGATATTTTTTTCGTATAATTATAAGTTTTCGAATTCTGAATTTCTGATGATAAATATTGGTCTTTGGATTCTTATTTTAATGTAGGGTTGAGATTTTGGAGTTTGAAATGACTGTATCAAATCCACAAAGTGACTCTGAGATGGGGTGTGTTCCTCCTCCCCAAACACAGAGTGTTGGTGTACAAAATCAACTAGGGAAGGGGAAAGAGCTTCAACTCCATATGCTTCTTTGCAAAGCACTCCCCAGTTCTCATTTGGTAGACGTTTATACTTTAATGTCTTTAAATTTATGTTGAAATTTGCTGAACTTCTGTTTGTTTGTTAATGTAGATAATATGTTATGTTGCTGAATTTTAATTTGTTGCGTTATGTTGGTAACTTGGTATCATCTTTGATGAAATGTTTTTGGAATATTGAGAAAACAGGGTAGAAGAATAGGCCTTCAAGGCTATTTTTTAATGCAGCTATTTTTTTTTCAAATTGAGTCATATTTGTAGATATATCCGCAATTTGATTCGCAATCTGCGGATATATCCGCACTCGGATCGAATTGGATATGAATGTTAAAACTGCTGATATTCTCTCTGATCCGATTAGATAAAACATGGCCATATCCGATCCGATCCGTGTGCAGCTTGGCTTGGAGGGTGCTATTGCTGCCAAGCTTAAAACGGAGAAGGAGCTTCTGGCTACTCAGGATCAGATTGATTTGCTTAAGATGGAGAGGGATTCTGCTCTGGCTTTTGCCCCTCTACAGGAGAAGGTTAACACCTTGGCTGATAAGCTTTTTGTGGCAGAGGGCGAACGTCAGTCTGCCTTGGAGCGGGTGCCCCAGCTGGAGGGGGTGGCAAGGTTCACAATGTTGAGCTTCAATCTTGCCAGACTTCCCTCGAGCAAGAGCAGAAAAGGGCTGAGATTGCCGAAAAGAATGCCGGAACTCTTACTCGCTTTCTGGAGGAGAAGCAGACTAGTCTGGACATAGCCACCACTACAGCGGAGCATTGGTGCAGTGAGTGGAAGAAGTTGGCTGCTGAAACCGAGGAGATGTGTCAAGAGACATTAGAACTACATCATTTTCGGTTTTTGAATCCTTAGCGTCCTTGCTTTTCGGCTAGTTGTTTAATGACGGGACAACAAAGGACATTTCACCGACGAGCACTAGACCAATAGACCAACACAGCTAAAAGGAAAGCGCTCGGCTCGAATCGGATCGACTGACCTCACTTTCAAGCATCCACTGATCAGAGATAGAGATCCTTCTTCCTTTAGCGGGTTACTCTTACCTCATTCATCATTGTGATACTCCTTATCCTTATAAAATTTCCCTTTCTCTTTGTTCTTTGAAGAAGATTGTGGATTTTCAAACTCCCTCCAATGCCCTAAGGATCGGCCTCCCTCATTGCTTCAGTGATGGTCTTGACTCCATGTCTATGAAGTTCGAGTTTGGCCCAAGGCTTGAGTGACCAGGTTCGCCATCTTAGCCCTGTCGTGGACTTTTCTGCTATAACTCTGGATACTCGCTGGGACCCTAAGTGTAGGAGAATTTACAACCCTAAGGAGGCAACTGGCGAAGTGATGCCCGAAATCCTTTCGGACTCCTAGGCTTCCACCGGCAAGTGCACCGGATCGTATCAAGTAATAAGAGATGAGTAGAGTATCGTTTCCTACGAGGATTAACGGGCTAATCAATAATGATCAATTAATTATCTAATTAGAGAAAATCAAATAAAGAGAGATTAAGTGTATCTAAACTAAATCCTAATCAAATCAAATCAAAAACAAATAAAACTCAAATCTAATCAAATCTAATATAATCCTAATCATATCAAATCACTAAAAATCATGCAAAATCAATTAAAATCTAATAAAATCACCTAATTTTAAACTTGGACAGCAACTAATAAATTGAGAATAAATCAACAATATTGAAGGAGAAGCAAAGGAATAAGAGATGTTCACCTAAACATAACCCCAATTCAAATAATCAAGTTAATTCTCATGCAAGCAATCATCAATTCACAAGAACCCTAATTAACTAAACCCTAATCTCTTAGTGATTTAGTTTCTCTAATCCTAATTAATTATTAATCTCTTAATTAATCAAATAGGAAAAGAGGTGAAGATTAAATCTAGTTCAATTATGTGAATCAAAAGAGATTAATTAGTTATCTCTAATCTAATAAACCCTAATTCAATTTACATAAACAATTGCACAATTAATTAATTTATTATCTCTAATCCACTGATTAAACGTGAAATACAATCCTCAACCACAATCAGATAATGATTTCTCTCAAAATTTAAAACTGAAAGCAAAGAACTAAGTTACCTCTCGGTTTACTCAATTCTCAAAATTGAAGAACAAAGACAAAATTGAGAAAGCTTGCAATTGAAGAAAACTTGAAATCAAATTAGGAATCTATGCTTGGGATGAATAGAGCCCTCATCCCTTGATGAGCTTTGAGGAATTAACTACTCATAATGATCTTGAACGATGCAAAACAGAGAAGGAAATAAGCCATGAACCCTAATCCTAATCCTCTGTCAAAACGTGACAAAAGGAGAGAAAATAGAATGAAATTGAAAATCTGTGAATGTGAATTGAAATTGGCAAAATGTAAAGTTGTCATCTAAACCCTAATAACTCATCTATTTATAACTACTAAAACCTAAACCTAAAACTTAATGAATTACCATTTACTGACGGTGAAACTCTGTAGAACTTGGGCCAGAGTTGAGCAAGCCATGTTTTGGGCTTTTGGGTCACGTTTAGCTTTAGGAGCACTAAACATGACTTGTTGCATGACTTGCGAAGTGTTTGGGCTTGTTTGGTGAGTGAATGCTTGGCCTTTAAGTGGTGTGTCACGTTTGGGCTAAGGGGCACCAAACGTGACTTGCTGCTTTGGTGAGGCTTGCATTGCTTGGCCTTGATCACGTTTTGGGGGATGTGAATCACGTTTGGGCAGCAAGCAACCAAACGTGATCTTGCCTTGCATGGTTGTCTTGCCTTGTCTTCTTCCACCACGTTTAGGTGTGGTGAGTGGTGAAAGCCCATACCTAAATGTGGTTGATAGGAACCAAAACATGAACTTGGGATAAGTTGCCATGGTCTCTTGTGTGTCATGTTTGGGACTTGGAGGAGCCAAGCCCAAACGTGACATGATGTTGACTTGGCCTAGCTTCCTCCTTGCTTGTGTGAGTCACGTTTGGCCTTGTGAAGGACATGGGCCAAACGTGACTTGCATTTTTGCTTGGGAGAGCTTGGCTTGGTTCCTTGGCACATGGATGAGTCACATTAGGTCTGGTGAGCCAAGATGCCAAACGTGACTTGTTGTTGAGTTAGGGAAGCTTTGGTGGGCTTTGGGGCAAGCATGATGGGTCACGTTTGGCCATGTCTCTAACGGGCCAAACGTTAAATGGTATGAGTTCCAGGGTGAGGTTCTGTAATTTTGATTTCTTGTTCTGCTTACTGACATCTTCTTCTTCCTCTGTTTCTTCATAATTTCTTCACAATAAATGAATAATTAAGCAAATTCACTTGAGTATTAAGCTAAATCTTTACTAAAAACACACGAAATTGGGGCCTAAAACCATCAATGATGCACACGTATCACGAAAATTCGCAGTTAGTCGAGGAAATTGTGCAGCCGGAAGCGGAGCAGCAGATCGAGCAGCCGGGGACTGGGAATGTTGGTGGTGGTGGCGGGGAATGCCCCGTCTGATGTTTGTAATTTTTTTGTGTTGGATATTTTTTGATTTGTTTGACATTTGTTTACTTTGCTTAGGTCTACTTTGATTTGTAGACTTTCTTTTTGAATTTTGCACTCTATTGGGTATTTTCCCTTTTTTTAAGTCTGCTATTTCCGAAGTCTTTCGACTATCGTTTTTACGAAACTTTTCTTTTCGATTGCAACTCATCTCCCGGGTGATCAGTCCGGTGTAGTGCTGTGGTGTTTGGTTTATCTGCTTTTATGCTTGCCCTTTGGGTTTTTTAAATGCCTTTCTTTATGAGGCTCCCGGGCTCTTTTCCTTCTATGACTTAGGCAAAAAATGCTAAATAAAAGAGGAACAATAGCTCTTAAGAAAAATGAAGATGTTATTTATTACGGCCAATGTGACCGGAACGCTTACATGCCTCATTAATACATTTCCATCCGAAAAACCCTCTTTGGGGAAAAAATAAAGATGAGAGGAAAAAGAGTACATGCTACTATGTTCTCTTACAAATGGTACCTTCTAAGATTGGATATGTGCCAAGTTCATCAGACTTGGGTACCCTCGATTGTCTGGAGCTTGTAGGCTCCCTTTCCAAGGACTTCCACCACCCGGTAGGGGCCTTCCCAATTTGCTCCTAGTTTGCCTTGTGCTGCATTTTTTCCTCCAATGTCAGCTTTCCTCAGCACTAGGTCTCCTTCATCTAGGTCTCTCGTCATGATCTTCTTGTTGTACCGGGCGATCGGAAGCTCTTTCGCTACCTGCTGTTTAATCCGTGCTTCCTCTCGGATTTCAGAGATCAAGTCCCCTTCTGTCCTCATGTTCTCTTCATTTTCTTCCGGGTTATAAACTAATACCCAGGTAGTATCTTCACCTATTTCTAGGGGGATCATGGCTTCAGTTCCATAGGTAAACCGGAAAGGGGTTAACCCTGTTGTCGACTGCTCTGTGGTTCTGTATTCGCAAAGCACACTTCTGAGTTCTTCTGCCCAGCATCCTTTCTTGTCATCAAGCTTTTTCTTTAACCCATTGAGGATTATTTTGTTCATGGCTTCGACCTGGCCGTTGGCTTGTGGGTGTTCCACAGACGAGAATTATTGGTGGATTCGGAATCCGTGCAGGAATTCTCTGAATTTTTTGTCGGCAAATTGCGTCCCATTGTCGAACGTGATGATCCTTGGGATGCCAAATCTAGTGATAATGTTGTTCTACACAAACTTTTTGCACTGGCCTGCTGTGATTGATGCTAAAGCCTCTGCCTCCACCCACTTGTTAAAGTAATCGATTGCCACAATTAAGTATCTCACTTGGCGTGGTCCTTTCGGGAAAGGACCCAACAAGTCTATCCCCCACTTGTCAAACGGCCAGGGGGCTATGATGGTTGACAGCTCTGTTTCTAGGAATTTCTGCACCTTCGCGTGTTCCTGGCACTTTTGACACTTCTCCACATTTTTTATTGTGTCAGCTTTTATGGTTGGCCAGCATATCCCTGCAAGGAATATTTTTCTCATGATTGCTTTTGCTCCCTGATATTGACCAAATGCTGCTTCGTGCACTTCCGCGAGGATTGTGGAGAATCTGTCTTCTTCCATACACTTGAGGAGTGGGGTCGTGATCCCTCTTTTGTATAGCTCACCCCCTACAATCACATAGTTCGCTGCTTCCCGTTTTAACTTATTTGCTTCATTTCTCTCGTCGGGAAGGCTTCCTCTTACAAGGAAATTAATGATGGGGTTTTTCCAACTTCCTTTTTCCGTTATGGTCAGCACATCTTGTGGTTCCTCTATGGTTGGTGTTTCTTCAACTTCTTGGATGAAAGTGCGGTTGTCTCCGCTTGGCTTGGTACTTGCTAGCTTTGACAGAGTATCTGCACAGTCATTCTCTTTCCTAGGGATATGCTTCAATTGCACTTTCCGGAAGAGGTTTAAAAGCTCCCTTTCTTTCTCCAGGTACTTCGCCATCTGAGGATCTTTGGCTTGGTAGCTTCCGTTTACTTGAAAGGTGACAATATGTGAGTCGGACCATACTTCTAGTTCTGTAATTCCGATTTCTCTTGCCAACTTGAGGCCGGGTATCAGCGCTTCATATTTTGCTTGGTTATTGCTTCCTTGAAACTGAAACTTCACTGCCATCTCAATTGTTACCTCTTCGGGTCCTTCTAGCAATACTCATCCTATGCTTCCTTTTATATTTGATGAACCATCAACATGAAGGATCCATGCCATGGTGTCCATGGTTTGGCTTTTTTGGGGTAAGCTCTGCCACGAAATCAGCCATGACTTTTCCCTTGATTGATGTCCTTCCTTCATAGGTAATGTGATATTCCGACAGCTCAATGGGCCAGCTCAGCATTCTTCCTGCCAGATCCGGCTTCTGAAGTATGTGTCTTAGCGGCTGGTCTGTCTTGACGACAATGGGGTGTGCTTGGAAGTATTGCCTCAGTCTCCTGGCAGTTTTTGTGAGCGCGAGTGCCAGCTTTTCCAACTTTTGGTACTTCTGCTCTGCTCCTTGCAGGGTTTTGCTTACGAAGTACACGGGTTCTTGCACCTTTCCAGGTACACGATTAATGGTTGTCCTTCCTCCGGCTTGACTAGGATTGGTGGTGCTGACAGGTATTCTTTGAAGCTTTTGAAAGCTTTTTCGCATTCTTCCGTCCACCTGAACTCTGCCCCTTTCTTCATGAGCTTGAATAATGGAGCTGCTTTGATTGCAGAAGCCGCTAAGTGATTTGCATATAAAAAAATTGAAAATAGAAAAAACTAGAAGCCCCTAAATTGATGAGTTTTGGTATATAGTTTGGTTTGATTGTTATTACTTTTTTCTTTCTTGTGCACTTATAAGATAATATCTAAATAAATGGAAGTCATGGCTAAGTGTCCATAATAATGCATTTCTTTTTTTTAGGTATATCATATATATTATTATTTTCTTTAGTTGGTAGAATAAGAGTATAAAAGTTTAGTTTTTTTTTGTTTTCCAAGGTATCCCCCGACCTGACAGGTCGAAGACTAATCCTCCACGGATCTGAGCTCCATTTAAGGGTTTGCCGCTGGCCACCAGGTTGCTGCATGCACAAGGCAGGATTCGAACCCCCGACACTTGCTTAAGCGGACTAGTGAGCTAACCACTAGACCAACCTAAGAAATTTGAGCTTGTATTATCCTGAAATTTTCATTCCTTCTTCTTGTATCCCTTTTTTTAGTGTCTTCGACCCTCATGTGTGGAAAATAATTCGGATGCTACTTGGACTTCAACAAGTTATTATTCTTGCGCACCATTCTTCCACGGAATTTTCCAACCTTCATTCGAGGTATTTCCCTTCTTTTACTTACCACCTCTTGAATTCCCCCTTTTCAAGGTTCCTTTAAAGTGAATTGTGATGTGTCTGTCTTATTGGATCCTCTTCTGGTTGGTTTTGGCTGCATAATTAGAGATCGTTATGGGGCCTTTGTAAAGGCTTGTTTAGGTAGTATTCCTTGTTGAGGACTTTTTCGGTGTGAATTGTTTGCACTTTTGAGGGGTCTTATGTTAGCTTAGGAGTGTGGGCTTAGATCCATCATTTGCCAAATTGATTCCTTTGATATCTCCTGAATTCTGCGGCCAGTGAGTATATAGTGGATAGAGACATTTTTGACAAAATTTCTGAGTTGCGTCTTTGATCTTGGGAAGTTCATTTTAAGCATGTCAACTGTAACTTTAACAAAATGGATGATCATCTTGCTAAGTGGAGTGCTAAAGGTCACATAGATTATGTGGAATGGCTTGAACTTGGTCAACATCTTTATCATGTAATTGTTTCTGATGTAGTTTTAGCTGTGTCTTTCTTTTTCTAGTAAAAAAAAGTGTTAGTATAAAAAAATTTTGAAAGTTTATGAGAATTTGTTTTTTGTCCATAAGTTATTTAAGTACTCAACCCGGCCCTTTATAGAAAAAAAGTACAAAAAATTCAAAAATAAAATTTAACACAAAAAAAAAGCTAAAAAAAATTCTCAAAATTGTACCAATCATTAAACATGTACTTTCTTAATGATTTTCGCAAATTTTTGCTTATTCTTTTAATTTTTTATTTTTTACCTTCAATATTTATTTATTCATTTTCTCTTAATAAATTATTTGTTAAAAAAATTATGAACACATTATTTTAAAATTATGAAAATACAATCTTTTTATTATATAGTTTTAATGAAAAAGGGACAAAACTACACACGAATTACAATTAATCTTGGTGTACACCTCTTTTTTGGTGTACACCTTCATCCAAGTCCAAACGAACAAGTTTTTACTACTAGAACGAATAGGTTTTTAAAAGCGCCGTGTCAACTATAAAACATGTTCGTTGTATATATAGATTTCTGTTTGTGCACGAACAGAATATTACTACAAGAACGAACAGATTTTTAAAAGCAAACGAACATGTTTTTTAAAACCTGTTCGTGTTAACTATAAAAACATGTTCGTTGTATATATAAAAACCTTTCGTTTGGGACTTGGATAGAGGTGTATGATACGCTCCGATCTCGGCAAGTGCATCGAATCGTACAAGTAATACCACGGTAAAGTGGGTATCGTTCCCACGAGGAATAAAGGACTAAACAATACTATCTATTAATTATTCTAATCAGATCAAATTGAAACTTTGAATAATTGATGGTGGAGAACTAGAAAATAATCAGAAAACAGAGTGCAGAAAATTTCTTGTGATTAAATCAATGGAATGAGATGTTAAGAGCTTCGGAGATGTTTTTCCCTTGAGGGCCAATGCATACATTCGAATATCGATTCTAGGTTCTCAGTTATCAAGCACAACGAATCTAGTATAACTAAGCCCTAATCTCTTAGTAACTTAGTTTCTATTTACCTAATCAAAAGCTAATCTCTTAGTCAATCAATCAAATAAATAGGTCAAAATCTAAATCAGATTCTAATCCTTATGAGTTTCAAAAGTGATCCTAGATTAGATTAAATGTCACTCTATCCAAACTAGTTCTAATCCAATTTTAACCCACAGAATTATTAGTTGCATAACAATTAGCTTGACTATCTCTAGTTAGACCTAATTGATTATGTGATTCAATTTTCAGCTAGCATAAACTAATAGATCTCTCAATCTAATTAATCTAGCCCTAGACAACTTAAGAACACCTCTCAGTGATTCTAAACTATTGGGATGAGGAACAGAAAATTAAATCATGCATAGAAGATAACTGAAAATACCTCAATGAATTAATAAAAGAATGTACATAGTGACTACCTCATGTTGGGTGAACAGAGCTCCTCACCCTTAACAATGGAGTAGTTTAGCAACTCATAATGAAAACTAAAACCTAAGAATAATGGAAAACGGA
>JASCZI010090796.1:59071-82425 GCA_036250425.1 Stylosanthes scabra
ACCACTAACCTAGGCAATCATCCTAGCTTAAATAGTGTAAGTTTGAATCTAACTCCGTACCTAGACGACAGCTCAATGCATATACGCGATTCTTGATCGCGCCATCGAGCATCCAAGCACAATCCATCGCCGTTCTCATGCCCAACCGCTCATCTACACCTCCAAACCTTCACTTCCTAGCCTCTACGACATAATACACGCACAAAAACACAACACAATACAATCAATCCTCATATAACTCTAACAAAACTCAAGACTAGAGTTGGAAACGTCTCACCGGAGATACCCAAGCTTGTGGGCATCGATCACCAAGCTCCAAAACGTACTAGATCATCACCTAATTCACAAAGACTCGAAAACATGCACGAGGGTTAAGCCATTTTCGAGCAGAATTTTGGGCAGGGGAAACGAGTTAGAATATGGCTTACCCATACGTTGCATGTGTGATAGATAGAAAGAGGGCGACAAGAGCTTCGCGTAGCCGCAAACCGTGCGTCAATCGGAACTCTGGATCAAAAGCTATGGCGGCCGGAAGCGGGTGTCACCACCACCACCACCACCATCACTCTCATTCTCTCATCTCTCTTTCTTTCTCTCATTCTCTTCGAAGGTGAAGAGATGAAATGAGGTGGGAAGTGGCTTTGTGCCACCTTATACCCCTCCTCATTAATGGCAAAATGGTAATTTCTATGGTTTGGTTCATTTCGGGCCAAACCTTTAGCGAAGGTGTTCGGGTTCGTACTCAAAATATCGTTTATTCCATTGACGTGTGTTCTTGTCCATCCCTAATTGTGACTCCGGAATACTCAATTTATTTTATACGATCGTGGTCGAAAATCACGGGGCTCACAAATCCCTTGAATCAAGCTCCTAATTTGGCCAATTACATTTCCTAATTTCTAACCAATTATCCACCAATTAAATCAATTTCAAATGCACTCCCAGGACCCTCATAATTTGGGGCGTTTGAAACATCTTCCCCACGTTAAAAACGCCCAATCTTTATTCACAAATGGAAGCTGGCGTGAAAAAAAACATTAATTTGGCGACCCATTGTTGTGCAAAATGCCACCTCAATTTGAATGTCAACTATAGACATATATATACCGTTTCGAAGCTCTGGATGTTAGCTTTCTAACGCAACTGAAACCGCCTTGTTTGGACCTCTGTAGCTCAAGTTATCACCATTTTAGTGGGCAAAGGTCATGCTGTGGCGTTTTAAACGCCGGGTTGGCGATTTTAACATCTCCTTGGCGTTTTAAACGCCTGGTGGGCGTTTTTAACGCCCCACTTTTGGCTCCTCCAAATTTTGTTGAAGTGTGGGGCGTTTAGAACATCCATGAGATGTTTTACACGCCCCACTTGAGTGCCCCTCCTGGAAGTGTTCTTCCAAAATTCCAAAAAATTCTTCAATTAATCCTTAACTTCTTCTAAGTTTCTTGCCTTGTTCTTAATTATTTCTTCTTCAATTATTTCTCTTCTAATCCTCTGTTAATCTTCTTCAATTCCTGCAATTATCAATGAATTCAAATACTCAAAGCTATGATGATTAAAAGTGATGAATTTGATTGAGTATTAAACTAATTGTTACTTAATTTGCAAGAAATGAATCATTAAAATCACTAATGATGCTCATGCATCATACCACTGGTTTTAAATCATCTTCTAGCAGAGTTTTGTGCATGCACATGGTAGGACTTATACCTTTGAGATCACTAATTTTCCATCCAAGTGCAGTTTTGTGTTCCCTTAACACCTTGAGTAATAACACATCCTCTTCTTTACTTGCAAGTGCAGAATTTATGATGACCGGAACTGTTTCTTCATCATCAAGAATAGCATATTTAAGAGAAGAGGGAAGTGGCTTTAGTTCCAACTTTGATGGTTTGTCTTCAACAATCTTTTCTGGTTTTGTTGGGTGAGAAATTTCTGCATCTTCCTCTTCTTTTTTTGCACCTTGTTCGAGTTCCTCCATGAGTGAAAGCTCTTCAATGTTGCTGGAAATTTCTTCCTCAAATACTTCTTGAATTGTAGAGTCAATAATATGAACTCTCATACAATTTTCTTGCATCATTTTCTTGAGGGTATTGCATGGCTTTAAAGACATTGAAGATCACTTGTTCATCATGCACCCTTAGAGTTAGTTCTCTCGCTTCAACATCAATTAATGCTCGGCCAGTTGCAAGGAATGGCCGTCCCAAGATTAAAGAAGGAACATCATCATCTTCCATGTCTAAGATAACAAAATCTGCAGGAGAATGAATTTCCCCACTTTCACAAGCAAATTTTCGACTACACCATGTGGAAGCTTGATGGATTTATCTGCAAATTGTATTAACATTCTTGTTGGCTTCACTTCTTCAATCGGCAGCCTCTTCATCATGGAAGATGGCATTAAGTTAATACTTGCTCCCAAATCACAGAGAGCTTTGCCAATTGTAAGATCACCAATGGTGCAAGGAATTTGGAAGCTCCCCGGATCTTTCAACTTTCTAGGAAGTTTCTGAATTACTGTGCTACAATCTTCAGTTAATGCCACTGTTTCTTGCTCATAGAATGCTCTTTTTCTTGAGAGGAGTTCCTTCATGAATTTAGCATATAGTGGCATTTGTTCCAATGCTTCCGCAAATGGAATATTGATCTGCAGCTTCTTGAACATCTCTGGAAACTTGGAGAATTGTTTATCCTTCTTTTCGGCCTTCAACCTTTGAGGGAAAGGCATTTTTTCTGCTGCAGAATTTTGTTTAGGTGCCTCTTTTGCTGCTGGTTTTTGTACTGCTGGTTCGGCCACCTTAGGAGGAGTTGCATCCTCTTTTTCTTGTTGATTTTTGGAAGAACCCTCAGCTGGTTCTTCGAGTTTATTCTCCACTTTCTTGCCACTTCTCAGCTGAATTGCTTTGCACTCTTCCTTTGGATTTGTAATTGTGTTGCTAGGAAAAGTGTTAAGTGATTTCTCAGTAAGTTGCTTTGCAATTTGACCCACTTGAACTTCCAAATTTCTGATTGATGCTTCTTGATTCTTCAATGTAGCTTTTGTCTCATTCATGAAATTGGTTGTCCCATCAACAAATGTGGTAGTGGAGAGAGTCAATTTTTGAAGAGCTAATTCCAACCCGGAAGGTTGCTTTGAAGTAGTCGGCTGCACAAGAGAATGAGTTTGTTGCTGGAAGTTATTGTTGTATTGCCTTTGCCCTTAATTGAATGATTTCCTTGATTGAATTGATTTCCTTGTCCTCCCCATCCAAAATTCGGATGATGCCTCCAACCAGGGTTGTAAGTTTTTGAATGAGGATCAAAATTGGGCTGCCTTGGAATGTTACCCATGTAATTGACTTGTTCAGATGATTGTTGTTCCAGAATTGCTACACATGATTCATTAGAATGACCTTGAATTCCACACAAATCACAGGTTCCGATTTGTGTATTAGCAGCTGCAAGTTGCATGGTTCCTAACTTGCTATTAAGCAAATTAATTTGTTGTGCTAAGGCTTTGTTTTGAGCCATCAAGGTATCAATAGCTTCGACCTCCATGGCTCTTCTTTTCACAGTGCTTCTCTTAGAAGGAGTAGAGTATAAATATTGGTTATTAGCAACCAATTCAATTAAATCTTGTGCCTCCTCCACAGTCTTAGTATGAAGAGATCCTCCAACTGAGGAATCAATTTGAGCTCTTGACTGTAATGTTAAACTATCATAAAAGATTTGAATTTGCAAACATTCAAAGAAAATGTTGTTGGGCAGCTTCCTTCTCATCTCCTTGTATCTCTCCCAAGCTTCGTAAAGAAATTCACCATCTTTCTGATAGTTGTTGCCATGCCTCAATTTAGCTAACTTCTGAGGTGGAAAGAATTTGGTTAGAAACTTGGCCTCCAAATCTTCCCAAGTTGTAATGCTTTCTTGAGGTTGAACTTGAAACCACTGTAAGAGTCTTAGTCTAATAGCTTCAGAGGATACTCCATTAATCTTGAGAGTGTCACACAGTTGTAGAAAATTAGCTATGTGGAGATTAGGATCATCATGGTAGTTTCCACTGAATTGGTCTTGTTACACCAACTGAATTAATGAAGGTTTGAGCTCGAAGTTGTTGGCTTGAATGGCTGGTCTTCGAATAGTGCTACCACAACTATCAGCTGTATTGTTAATCTCAATTATTCCCCGGCAACGGCGCCAAAAACTTGATACGCTCTGATCTCAGCAAGTGCACCGAATCGTACAAGTAATACCACGGTGAAGTGGCTATCGTTCCCACGAGGAATAAAGGTCCAAGCAATACTATCTATTAATTATTCTAATCAGATCAAAATAAAACTTGAAGGGAGTTGTGTAGTGAATTCGAAAATAATGAGAACAGAGAATAGAAAATTACTTGAGATTAATGTGATGGAATGAGATGCTAAGAGCTTCGGAGATGTTTTTCCCTTGAGGGTCAATGCATACATTCGAATACTAATTCTAGGTTTTCAGAAATCAAGCACAACGAATCTAGTGTAACTAAGCCCTAATCTCTTAGTAACTTAGTTTCTATTTACCTAATCAAAAGCTAATCTCTTAGTCAATCAACCAAATAAATAGATGAAGATCTAAATCAGATTCTAATCCCTATGAGTCTCAAAAGTGATCCTAGATTGGATTAAATGTCACTCTATCCGAACTAGTTCTAATTCAATTTTAACCCACAGAATTTTAGTTGCATAACAATTAACTTGACTATCTCTAGTTAGACTTAATTGATTATGTGATCTAATTTCCAGCTAGCATAAATTAATAGATCTCTCAATCTAATTAATCCAGCCCTAGACAAGTTAAGAACACCTCTCAGTGATTCTAAACTATTGGGACGAAGAACAGAAAATTAAATCATGCATAGAAGATAACTGAAAATACCTCAATGAATTAATAATCGAATGTACATAGTGACTACCTCATGCTGGGTGAACAGAGCTCCTCACCCTTAACAATGGAGTAATTTAGCAATGCATAATAAAAACTAGATCTAAGAATTATGAGAAAAACAAATCTGTGCTGAGTGTCTAACCCTAGGTGGTTAATTCTCTCTTTATACCTATCCTAATCTAAATTCAAATTCAAACTAAAATCTAATCGTATCCTAATCTAATCCTAATCTTATCTTCTATAGTTACAAATCTTTATCTTCTTCTCTTGATCTTCTATCAATCTTATCTTCAATCTTCCAATTATGCCCTTGATTAGTGGATGGAATTGAGGCTTAACAACTTAGATTGGATTGGCCTTTAACAAAACTGGACGTTGCTGAATATTGCCTCCCACGTATAACGTGTAACGTTCATGTATAACGTGGGGTTACTGCCCAAGATTGCTTTTTCACTTCAAATTACTCACGTATAACGTGAAGAGGCCCACGTATAACGTGGGGTCTCTGTCCAAGTTTGCCTTTTGCTTCCAATTACTCACATATGACGTGGAGACGTGGAGAGAGGGCTCTCCACATCATACGTGGAGCTTGACACTTAGAATTTTTCTCTCTTTTCTTCTCTGCTTCGTTCTTCCATCTTCAATCCTCTTTGTTTGATCTTTAATCACCTAAAATCCTTTGTGAAACACTTTATAAACATAAACAAAACTCAAAAGAACATCAAGTTTGTTTGATTGACAATTTGAGAGTATAAATCACAAGAATAATCATATAATTAAAGAGGAATTGAAGCTAAAAACAACCAAAGATGCATACGTATCAATCACCGCTGAAAGAGTGGATGCTGCAGAATTTACCACTCCTTCAAAGACGCGAAGATTTCTATCGAGCCATAATTTCCAAGGAATTGCAGTGAAGGTGCTACTTCGCTTCCGCCATTGAGGTTGCTGCCGAAGTTTCTCCATCACATTAAACCACCATTGCCAGAACAAAGAACAAGCATCAGCGTCTGCAATATCACTAAGTTTCGATTGACTCCAAACCTCCACAATGAAAGGACATCGATTCAAGCAATGAAGGACCGATTCCCCCAAAAACCCACATCTAGGGCACTCATCCACAACCAAAGGAATACGGCTTCTGAGTCTCTGACAAACTGGAATACCGTTGTGAATGACTTTCCATAAAAAGATCTTCAACCTCGGTGGGCATCGGAGCTCCCAAAGGGTGGACCAGATATTCTTTTGTTGGCACTGAAGAGGAAGTTGCTCAATAGGAGGGTGGAAGAAGGAGAAGGCGATTTGATATCCCGAAGTAACTATGTAGCCATCCCTTTTTCCTGGAGCCCAGGTCAGTAAATCATTACCATTACTCTCAATTTGCGTCTGTAGTATAGCATTGGCAATGTCTGTTGGAAATAACTGCCTGATGTGTTCTGTATTCCATTGCCTGTGAGTGTTCATGAGTTGATTGACCCATATGGGATCACTATCTTGAATTCGTTGCCTAAATAGAGAAATGGGTCTGTAATTTCGAAGCCAAGGGTCCTCAAATATGTGAATTTGAGTACCAGAATAGACCTTACATAACAAACCCTTTTCTAACACTTTTCTGCTCTCTAACAAAATCCTCCATGCCCATGATGGGTTGTTACCAATGGGGGCTCTCATGAAATCAGTCCGGTGGAAATATCTGCCTTTGAAAATCTTACTAATTAGAGAGTTAGGTTTAGATATAATCCTCCAGGCTTGCTTGGCCAACATAGCCAAATTAAAAGCCTTAAGGTCCTTGAATCCAAGCCCCCTCTTGCATTTTATCTCTGCAAATAATGTCCCAGCTGACCCAATGTAACTTCCTTTCATTGTGACGTTGCCCCCGCCAGAAATTCATCATCTGCTTCTGGATTTCCTCTATAAGATAATCAGGCAATTTAAAACAGGAGAAGGTATATAGAGGGATTGCACTAGCCACAACTTTGAGTAGAACCTCCTGACCACTAGTAGACAATAAGGATCTCTTCCATAATTGTAGCTTTTTATTTACCTTATCCTTCACATAATTGAAAGTTTGCTTTTTGGACTTGTGAATTACAGCAGGGAAGCCTAGATACTTATTCTGACCACCAATATGAGGGATATTAAGCAGCTGAGATATAGAGTTTCTAGTAAGAGGAGTGGTGTTCTTACTGGAATTAGTGAGGATTTGGAGAGATTGAGAGTTTTCCACTTAGCTAACTATAAGTATGCAGAATTCCAAGAAGATTTAGGCATTCAGCTGTGTTAGCTTTACAGAAGATAATTGAATCATTAGCGAATAGGAGATGAGAGATAGTAGGACATCTAGGGCTTAGACGAATTCCTGAAAAGAGAGAAGATTGTTCACCTTGATTTAGAAGAAAAGAGAGACCCTCAGCACAGATTAGGAAAAGGAAAAGTGAGAGAGGATCTCCTTGTCTTAGGCCTCGAGAGGGAGTGAAGTAATCATAGGATTTACCATTCAGTAACACCGAATAAGACACTATGGTGACACATTGTTGCATCCATTTTATCCAAAGGTGACAGAAGCCCAATTTCCTCATCACCTCCCAAAGGAAATTCCATTCAACTCTGTCGTATGCTTTACTCATATCGAGTTTTAAGGCTACATCCTGTGGTCCCTTCCTCTTATGCTTTAACTGATGCATAAGCTCATGGACTATAACAATGTTGTCACTGATAAGCTGCCCTTTAATGCATGTGCTCTGATTATCACTAATGTTGTTATCCAGAATACCCTGTAACCGATGAACCATAATCTTAGAGAGAATCTTATAAAAGACTGAGCTAAGACTGATAAGCCTGATTGCATTCATTGAATCTACATTATTTATTTTGGGTATCAAACAGATTTGTGTATGATTGAAAGCCCTGAGCGTTTTGCCACCTGCAAAGAAACTAGTGACTGCATAGATTAAGTCTCTCTTTATAATTTCCCAGTAATAATGGTAGAACTTGGCTGTAAAACCATCATCACCCGGGGCAGAGAATGGATTAATAGAGAAAACAACTTTCTTAATCTCCTCTTCAGTGACCCCTCTTGTAAGACGAACATTAGTTTCTGCATCAATCTTCATATGCATGTCTTGGATGATATCTGTTGCTGAATTGGGGTTTGAGGTAGTAAAGAATTGCTCAAAATAAGAAACTGTAGTCTGGCCAATGGCATTAGTAGAAGTATGAGAGACATCCAAATCATCCACTAGTTTGTGGATAGAATTCTTTCTAACTCAATTCTTAAAGGAAGCGTGGAAAAACTTAGTGTTCTTATCACCATGCCGAAGCCAGTTAACTCTGGATTTCTCACGCCAAAACCGCTCCTCATTCAAATAAGCCTCAAATAACTCTTCTTATTTTCTCAGAATTGTACCTTGATCAGCCCCTGAGCCCTTATCCTTTTCCGCACTCAATTCCTCTCTAAGTTTTAGGATAGCACGCTGAGAATTACCCACTCCAGTTTGTTGCCAAGAAACCAAAGAATGCCGACAATTCTTTAGTTTAGAGAAGAATCTATACATAGTTGAACCTTGCACAGGAAGTTGCCACGCCTGAATGATGAGAGTACGAATGTCATCATTATCACACTAACGTTCTTGGAAACAGAATTTTCTTTTCGTTTTCACATTATGAGAATCAGAAGATAGGAGGAGGGGTCTATGATCTGATCCCATATCATCAAGATGGGTAATCTTGGCTCTTGGATAGGTCAAACGGAAACCTGTATTAACCAAACAACGATCTAGCCTTTCTCTGATAAAATTAGCATTAAATTGCCGATTACACCATGTGAATTTACATCCTTGGTAGCCCTTACCAACAAAATTACCTCTATTAATGAAACTCTAAAAAATCTCAATAGAGGAAGAAGCTTTCAGCCTGCCACCATCTTTTTCATGTTGAGCAATAATAGAGTTGAAGTCACCAATTACTAGAAATAGATCATCATATGGCTCTTGAAGAGAGGGGATATTATTGAATTGCTCAACTCTTTTACTTTCAGTAGTATCTAGATAAACAGCAACAATTTTCCACAAACTTTGAGTGAGAGGATCAGACAAGTAAAGAGGATATAGTAGTCATCAGAGTTTAAGACAGTAATCACAGAGTTCTCCTTCCAAGCCAGAACCAAACCACCAAAAAGACCTCTAGGGTTGACATAGTAGGAGTGTGTGAATCCAAATTTGAGACATTGTGATGTCACCGTCGACGTAGTGTTCTTGGTTTCACATAAGAACATTATTTCGGGGGAATGAGATCTACAGATCTCTTGAATGTTGTGAACCGTCAGGGGATTCCCCATACCCCGACAGTTCCACATCATCATATTCATTGAGCATTGGGTGCCCATTCTGGGGTGGCACCCTCTCCCTCTTCAGTGTTGGTAGCAATAGTTGAGCATCTACGTTTCTAGTCTTGAACTTCTTTATTCTCCTGAGCATTAGGTTTGACACCTGTAATACTGACAAACTTTTTTCTTGCTTTTTTGTTTCAGAGACATCTTCTTCAAGGAGCTTTGTGAGCAAGATTTAGATGACTGAAAAGTAAATAGAGAATTTTCCAAAGCCTGTCCACCTTTCTCTCCCAGGGCAGAAATGTCTTTCAAAGCCAAAGATGGATCAGAAGGCTTGTTCAGAGATGGATTTTGTGGTATGTGCTCATTGGTAACCTCCTTCACCTCTCTATTACCATGACATGTTGAATGTACTGAAAGTCCAGTAAGATCTGTGAGTAAGTTCACTGGAATAGGTTTCTTACCAATTAGCTATTGAGAAGAATCAGTTGAAACACTATTAGGGTTAAGATTTTCTTTCAACATAGTTTCTCTTCGGCCACCTTGATCAGAGCAGAGCCAATCCCCCATTTCTCCCCCGTGAACCTCTCCCTTGATTGAATCATCAATTTGAATACTGCAGTTTCGGACTTCATGTCCAATATACCCACAATAATGACAAAAATTGTCAATCCTCTCATATATGATTGCTACTTCAAGAACCTTTTTATCAGGTCCTAAAACTTTAAGAAAACGTCGAAGAGGTTTGCTAATATTTAGGTTGATTTTAACCTTGACAATGCTGTGTTCCTTTCCCTTAACAGAGAAAATGTCAGCTTCCAGGACCTCACCAAGAAAAGATCCGAGCTTATTTCCCAATTCCTTTGTTTTGAAGTGTTCTGGCAAACCCCACAATTGGATCCACAAAGGAACGTGAATGAAGCTGATATCTTCAATAGGTATGTTCTCTTTCCACCTTTGAAGATTAAGAATGTAATTCTTGAAAAGCCAAGGGGCTCCTCTCTCAATTCTAATCACATCTATTTCCTCATTGAAGAAGAATTGAAAGATGTTACCTCCACGTTCAACAACCTTAAAACCATCAGGATGCCTCCAAATTGTTCCCAAGGCTGCTTCAATTGTACCTAGAGAAGGATCGATCTGCCAGTAATCTACCAATGAGACTTTTAGAACACCTTTCGACTCCTACACGGATATCAGATTGATCCAAAATAATGACAAAATTCTCTTCTTCATCATGAGAGACAGAGATCCTCTCAGGTTGAATAATAGGATTGGCCATATTAGCAATGTTGAGGAATGATCACAGGATCACAAAATGTGTGAAAATTAGGATTTCTCCCAAAATCGTAGCAAAGCATAATAACAACCCTAGAAGGGCACAATCAGTTCACTATAAATGCAATTATTTATTTGAAGATAGCAATTTAGTTTATATTTGATACTTTATTAATTAATTGTTAAGCTAATAAAAAATTAAATAGCTAAACTAATGCAGATAAAAAAAATATGATTTTATATTGGAAAATTAATATTAAAAACACATTTTAAAAATGAATAAATGAATTTTATGTTTGAATTTCACGTTTTTCGCCTCATAAGTAATACTATTTTTCACTGAATTTATCATTTTATTAGGCAAATTTGTTGTCGTATTTTAAAAAATGGATTGAAGGAATTATAGATGCTTTTAATTCTTTTCCAGGAAATATAGTTTTTCAAAATTTATTTATGAAAATTTTCCTAATTTGTATATGAAATAATTAAGAATATAGATTCTGAAAACACTTAAAAAATTTTAAAAAAAAGGGTTAAAAGTTAAAACAAAGAAGGAAAGAAAACAAGGTGGAAAGAAAACAAGGTAAAGGAGGTTTTGGTGTTAAGAAAGAGCAATTGAAGAGAGAGAGAGAGAAGAGAAACACAAACACCTTGTGAGGTTTGGTTCGAGCTCCTTACACTGTTGGATCTTCTTCTTCGCTTCTCTCTCAACATTCATCTTCCCACATCTCTGGTAATAATTCCTTCGCGTTTTCGGGGTTTTCTTTTTTGAAGTATCCATTTTTGTTTCATTATCGATTGCGCAGATCGTCCAATGCTTTCACATAAGCTATTCACCATGTGCCGAAATTCTTCAATTTTTAGCTTCTTGGTTTTACGAAGAACATGTTTCATTTGGTACGATTTCTTGGAAGAAATTATTTATAGGGCAAAAAGTGAAAAAAGTGATATATTTTATTTTAAAAACAAGGGAAGGAAAAACTCGCTTGAATTTTATTTTATTTTTTCTTGCAATCGCACTGCATTTGAGTGGTGCATCCAGTGACATTGGATAGACTCAGTTGGATTTTTATTTTTATTTTTCTCTTTTTCTTTCTTTTGTGGTGATTGTATTTTTTGTTTATCAAGTTGAAAATTCCGTTTGGAGAGGTCAAGTATGAGAAAGAGATTTAATGAGCTAGGTGCAATTCTTATATGAATGGTGCATTTGATGTTGTTGTCTTTTAAATGATTTTGGAGCCATGTTTCAGTGGCTATTCAGAGGCCATGATTTTCATCAATCTGTTATTTTGTTTCCTCTTTCACTGAGGAGAAAATGTGATTTTGTTATCATTTTGGAAGGGCTATTTGATATGGTTTTCTCTATTCTTGATGAATTCGAAAATGCATGTGGTTTTCACAGTCTATTATCTTTGCTTGTAATGAGAATATAAATGCAGTTATTGCAAATTAGGTACTACTTATCTTCACAACAGTTAAGTAAAATATCGAACCAAAGTACTGAATTTCTTGTGCGTATTATGTGAAATGTTCTAAGAGTTGTTGCTTGAGATGTAGGAAATATGCAGAGTCCGGATACAAATCAGCTTCCTGAGGTTGATTCATTGCCGGATGGGTTTGTCGAGAGCACTATAGAGCCTATTGCACCTCCAACACCAATTCGTGGACTTGAGACACCCCTGAATAGCTACAAGAAAGATGGTTCCTCAGACCTCACTCAAACTCATGAATTATCAAATGAATTGAGAGAAAAAGAGCTTCAAAACAATCATGGTAAGAAAAATCAGGGAGCAACTATAAGCTTCTCACGTTCAATTGTCTTAAAGCATATACTTTTGATAATTCAGACTGCTCAGCGGAAGTTCAAAACGATAGCTGTATGCGACCGGAAGAAGGCACACAGATTACACCTCCTGCGGCCAAGTCTGTGTCTGATGCTTTGCAATCTGGATGCTGTACAGTGAAAGAGAAGCAACATGGTGAATCTCAAAGTTTAGATAGCTGTAATTATCCTAATTCCTAAGCCTTAATGCTCCCCTTTGTAGATGTTGTAACAAGTATATACATGGTAATTGTCATTATTATCTATCTTGGGAATTCCATGAATAACATTTTTCTTGATTAAAGACTTTATCAATTATATCAGGTTAGCCAATTTTTAATCATGTTGTTGAAATTAAGCCATATATTTATTTCCCAGTGATATGTGTATGATGATTTTAGAAACTATATCAACTTAGTACCTAAGAGTAAGACCTAAATAATTTTGCCACACTTTGGTGCTTCTGTCCACTTACATCCTCCTTCTCTTTTATTTTACTATAGATTCAACAGGAAGTATTTTACATTGAGAGTAAATCAGTTCTAGATAAATTAATACTCTATGGGAAGTTGATAAAAATATTTAGATCACCTAGACTAAAATACATGATTCCTTTTCTGGAAAAAACCAAATTGAGTGCACAAAATATTTCTTATGATTATCTTGTGCTGCTGGACACTGCAACCGCACTAAATAGCTAAACTGATTCAATCAATGGATTCATGCTTGCTTGTACATAGAAGTTTTATTTATTTATTTATTTATTATTATCTGTGCTTTCTATAGAACAGAAAAATAATAGAGATAAATGTAAACAATTACACATGTCTGTAAAAATATGAAGTTATTTGCTAGTTGTTACAATATCCCCTCATTGCATTTATGCGTTTTAGTGCTTTCCTTTAGTATCTGACATGGTTTTGTTTCTGTTTTTTATGACTACCCTTCCTGTTGCAGCAACTGTTGAACCTTTGGAGACAAAATCAGCAAAGGATGCAACTTCAGCAGACATGGTTGACCCTTCAAAAAACAAAAAACAAGTTCGTAAATTAATCCTGTTACTTCTCATCTATTCGTACATGGATTAGTACATATAAATATATCGGTCATTCTATATATTCTGATGCTCTCACTCAATAAGTTTTGTAGTATCCATATTTGAGTTAAAGATGTGATCGAGTGAGTACATTTTGCTTTATATTTTCTCATTTTAGTCAGTATTAGCAGATATGTGTCATGTTTCCTTCTTTTTGTTTGATTCTACATATGAACATAATAGAATGAGAGTATGAGACTACCTTTCGAAGGGACTGAATAGTGAAACTTTCTTAGGAAACTGGTGAAAAGCGTAAGAGTGCAAAGCGTACACTTAAATCAGAAAAGGAGCTTTTAGAGTTCTCACTGAAGTATCAACAAGTGTTGGCAGAAAGAGATGCTGGTATGTTGCAATGAGTTATCCGACTTTGCTTATCAATTTGAAATATACTTTAGCGAAGTTTTTAATTATTGGAGTTTTTTCTTGATATCGGTGTGCATTATTAGACTAGAGAATTTTAACGAATTTCCCCTGCATTGATCAAATACCTCAGTAATTTGTAATGGATATGCCATTTTATTGTGTCATTTTCGTCTCCCTTCTGTATGTATGATTTCTCTTTTATGCAACCCTACTTTGCAGGAAAAGCTTAGTTGTTGTTATGTTATTTCTCTTATACACAAATAAGTGTAGTCAGCAATTTTAGCTTTCTAAACTGATCATTTAAACATGGTAAAACGGCAAAAGCTTTTTCTAATATATCTGAGTTATACTCTTATGGAATCTCAAATAAAGGGAAGTATCTTAATAAAAAGTTAATGTTAATTTTTTCTTTCCGCTGATCGTTGCCTTCTTTCTTTATGTAGCTCTTGCTGTTCGTGATAAGCTTGAGTCACTTTGTAGGGAGTTACAACGTCAAAATAAAATGCTGATGGTATTTTTTCATTGCGCTGCTACAAGATTGATTAGTTGCCAAATTAGAGGTCTTGTATTTTTGCATTTCTAGTAGCTACATTTCCATGGCCAATCTTATTGTCTGTTTCAAAACTATTTTCAGGAAGAATGCAAACGTGTATCAACCGAGGGGCAGAACTTGAGGCTGGACCTGTCAGCCAAGTTCCAAGATGCAATAAAGGTTTGGTATATTTGCTTGCACTTTTTAACTTCTAATGAAATCAGATTATTATAATTATGCAAATATTTTGTTGCTTAATGCATTAATACCCACTGAAATGCGCAGAAACTTTGTGCATAGAGGATGAGAAGATGAGTTGCCTTCCTCTGTGATCAGGATTCTTATATCTCCTTGTCATCGGAGATAAAATTGCTACTCTTAAGCAGTTTAATCTTTCATCAAACATAAAGGGACAGGGCTCCTAAACAAGTTTACTCCTGACCTATATTGTATACAAATTTCCCTCAAAACCATAAACCTCAAATCAGATCTAACTGACAGATGTCTAATAGAAACTATGTATAAAAAGGGAACACCAGCTAACATGAATTGCATATTTGATCAAGATTGAGCAAAAAAATCATCACCTGAAAAGGCCATTATTTTACAAGGATTTAGCTAACATGTAATGTTACTAATTAAGAAAGTTTTTAATAGAAACCCTAAAATATTAGCTAAACTCTTTTTACAATTTACCCTGGACTTTCAAAGGAGGAATATTTTTTCCTAGCTGCCCCATGATTGTATCATCGATTGTCTTATTCAGTTGTGATAAGGCAACCACAAAGTTACAGTTGCTGTAATGGTCACAGATATTTACACAGCAAAAATGGTTCAGATTAACATGTTTCGATGCAATAATACCACAAATGAAACTTAAAAAAATAAAAAGCGTAAAGTATGGTTTATGTCCCTAACGTTTGCAAAAAGTTTCGAAAATACCACTTAACATTTAATTTGATTCAATTTTACCTCTGACGTTTTCGATTGGTTTCAATTTTACCCCTAATCGTTGATAATTTTACCCCATCATTTTCAATTTGTCAACGATTAGGGGTAAAATTGAAACCAATTGAAAACGTTAGGGATAAAATTGAATCAAATTAAATGTTAGGGGTATTTTTGAAACTTTTCGTAAACGTTAGGGACATAAACCATACTTTACCCAAATAAAAAATCTTTTTCTCATTTTTGACTGACAGCTAGCATTCAGAGGTTTACATTTTCAAATTCTTCTCACCAATTTCTCTGTTATAGGATGTGAGTAATAAGCTTGAAGAGCGAAAGGATGAGTGTCTTACTCAGCTCAAGGAAAATGACATGTAAGACCTCGAGAAGTGATATATTAATATGTTCAAACCTATGCATATTTTAGTTTTGGAAAATACTTGACCAAAATTTTATTATCAAAACTTTTAACCTGTACATAGATTTGGTCTTTAGCTCATCCAATCATTGTCACCGAATTTAGACAAATTCTGGAAAATAATTATTGAACCCAACATGGGTAGTGCTTCGTCCTTTATTTATCATATATTTATTTTTGGTACAATACATTTATTCTTTAAAAACTTGGTAAATGAATGCGTACAATATTGGTTTATTTAACTAGCAGTTGTATTTATCTGAGCTGAAAATAATTTGCCACGATTTTCGATACAGGTTAAGAAACAAGCTAAAGCAGCTTGCTGATCAATATGAACTATCTGAACAGCAGTACGCCCAGAAGGTGTTGTTCATATTATCTTCTGGTGGTTGGCATGTGCAATTAGTCATGTTCATTCATTTTCGGAACCAATGAACTATAGTGATTATTTTACGTTTGAATCAACAGTTGAAGCAAAAAACATTGGAACTTCAGCTCGCCGACTTAAGAGTTAAGCAACACGAGGAAAAATTGGTTCAGGAGCAGTCTCAGATTAAATTATATGCAGAACAAGTGTCTCAGCTATTAGCAACCGAAAAGAATTTACGCATGCAGCTGACTACCGACGGAGAAAAGTTCCAACAATTCCAGGTTTTGTTTGATTCTCTGTGTATTAAAATCGATCTTACTCAAATGAGTTCGTTGATGTTGATGTTGATGTTTGGAAACAGAGACTTGTACATATCATTGCTAGATGCTTACATTTTATGACAACAAGTTTGAATGCATTGAGTTTCAGGAAGCATTGTCAAAAAGCAATGAGGTTTTTGAAACATTTAAAAACGAGATTGAGAAGGTAAACTTAACTTCTCTTGTGGTTCCTCCTAGAGTGAATATCTGAAGTCTTTGACCTTTTCCCTTTTTTTGGTTGCAACTACTAGATGGCGAAATCGATCAAGGAACTCAAGAAGGAAAACCAATTCCTGAAGAGTAAATCTGAAAAGTCTGATATAACGCTTATAGAGTTAGTTGATGAGGTAAGCATGTTACAGGAACTATAATTATATGGAACTCTTTTTTTTTTGGTATTTTCATTGCGCATATTGCTTGTTTTTGTATCTATCATTCAATGAGTGCTAATTTATTGTCAAAATCACAAAATGTGTGAAATTTCACTTGTTAACATCTGACCAGCGCGAGCGGTTGAAGAAACATCTGGAGAAAACGACGAAACAGAAAGAGAAACTTGAATCGTTATGCCGGTCACTTCAGGCAGAAAGGAAGCAAAGTTCGTCCGAGAACAAGAGCAGCAGCAACAACTCAGTGTCATCATGAAGAAAATGTTGGTTATAAGCATTCCTAGAGACTTGTGGAAGGAAATGTATCATTCTAATACTTTTTGTATCTAATCTAGCATGGCTTGTTTTGTCAGGGAACTTCCATAATTTTTCTGATTCTTTTGCTATGATACTATCATATGATATTTTCTAAAGATGCAAAGCAGGGTTTTTAGAAGATATCCTTTGCGTTATATCAAGGCGTCCGTTATATCAAGGCGTGACATCGTTATCATTTTTTACAAAAAGAATTATACGTAAGTCTCAGACTTTTTTTTGCATGGAGTTCTCTATGAATGAATCAGAGCAACCAAAGATGTTTTTGAACCAAAATTCATCACAAGCATAGTTATCAATTTCGGAATGGCCTGGATCAGCCGTTCAAACGGAAAACCAGTGAACTGGATCATGTTTGACTTGATATTCCGTCTGTTTATGTATTTAAAACCAGTTAAACTGCAACTAAAGCATTGTCCCAGTGATAAATGTCAAGCCTCTTAAAATGTTGCGCCACAGGGGCTCAAACTCCATGAAGAGAAGTGTGCGTGTGTTGGGTGGGTGTGTTGTGATATTTACGATTGGAGATTGTTTAATTCATGAAAAAAAGTTAGACTCGGTTAGAAGTCAATGGAGTGTATGTATTTTAAAAAAACCAATGACTGTTTTTCTTTAATCATATATAGTGGTTTTTTTAGTTATATAATTAATTTTTATTCAAACAGTTTGACCATTAACTCATCGATTGAACCATTAACTCATTGACACAGTATACACTTATGAGTTTCTTACCTAGTCTAGGTGGAATGCTTCTGACTAGAATTCAAAGTTGAGGAGATAATTCTCGGAAAAAAACTAAGCTAAGAATTTTTAGATATACAAAGCCATGCCAGAACCAAGAAGCATAGTGCCTGAAAATCTGGTGTAAATTGTAATCATGACCAATTGTTTCAGGTTTAGTGATCTGAGTTTCTGAAGTAGATTTAGAAAAGTTTCAAAGTGATGGATTAGAAGTCTAAGTACATTACCTCATTTTGTAAGGGGATGATGATCTCAAAATGATATTACTTCTGCGCTCAGATTTTTAACAACTAGAATACTATCCGCGCGTTGTGCTTATAGATATCTATTTTAACTTTTTTTATGATATTATTTTGTGCACTAAAATACTAAAGGTTAGTAATGTGCTTATAGATATCTATGTTATGTCTTGTTTTTTACGTGGATCTTGTAAAAAAACAAAATTTAAAGAAATGTCATTCTTTTTTTCAACTAAAAAATTAAAGTTCACGAACCATTTTGCAAACACTAAATAATAATGTTTTCATTTGTCATCATGTGTTATACAAATAATTGGACACTTGTTAACTAATAAAATTAGACATTTATCAGACAATCAAACTACTGTTATTCACTTATTTATATAGTGGGGGATGTTAAGTTGGACAGTTCATCAATCTCTCCTTTTCAATGAAAAAATAAGCACAAAGCAAATTATTGGTTGATGGTGCAAAGCACATATACATAACCATCATTATCAAGTCTCAACAAATAATTAGATTTAGAACCTGTAGGATCAAACCGACAAGTTCATAAAGATTAGGCCAATCAAATCATAGTAAATTTTTTTTTCAAAGAAAACAACCAACCTTAAACTCTAAAAGTTGTTGCTCATTCTGTGACATGGTTTCTGGATTTGAATCTGGCAAAATTGGACTGAAAATTGACAACGAATTTCAAACTGAGTTCAAGTTGTTGAAAAATTTGAGCCTCCACAAGCAAAATCAATGCCAAGCTTCCATAAACAATTTTTTTTGCTTGCGGTGTTACAAGACAATGGAAGGAACTATAATTGAATTTGTTATTCTCTACTAAACCATTGCTGGTTCGATGAAAAGTGCTTTTGTTTAGTTGCTATTTTTTTTTTAGTATTTTGTTTGGTTTCATGGACCCTCTCTTGGGCCACTTTTGGGAGAAGTTTCATGAGAGGGTAACTTATCGAAAAAAAAATCACCTCTCAATGCATTATAAACACTAAAAATTTTATGGAATTTCATAATTTGTAAACACAAATTAACCACCAATAATAACTTCCTCTTCCATCAAAAGTAGGAAGATAATGCAATGAAAACACAATTTGATATGATTATCATATCAATTGGTATAGAGAATTATAGGAACCAAGAAGAATACGAGAGAAAATTCTTATAATTAGATCCTAAAAAAGAAATAGAATTTCTAGTTCATTTTAAATATATAAATTTTTACATCATACTACTATTTATAGCCTAATTATTTAGTTTGGGCAATACTAATCCTAACATTCTCCACAAGAATTTAAGTATTTATATCATATATCTAACTTGACAATCGATATGTGTCACGCAACATTTTCTCATTAAAATTAAATTAAAATATTTTTTCCAAAATTAATAAGTTCTCTCTTTCCTTCTACTTCCCTTCCTTCTCTTTTTTATTTCTCTAGCCCTCCCCATCTTATATCATATGATCTATATTCTATTTATAATGTATAATTTTATTATTAATTTAACAACAAAAATATACCATACGACACTCTCGTTGCAATTAACTAAAAATCTTTTTATTCAATATTTCTCTACAAAATTTGTACATTAGGTACTCCCCGTTTACACTGGTCCTACATTCTTCTTTATCCTCTATAGTGAGTTTCCTCTTTTTTCTGTGATTGTATTATGCACATAGTAGAAAAGTCTCTTAAAAATATAGAAAATATATTAAATTTGTGATATATATATAAAAAGTGATCGCGTAATATTATTCACATAGATTAAAATATACAATTATTATATATATACTTTTTCAATTTCTTTTCCAATTTTTCACCACTTACCTTTTTAATTTACATTTTTTTCTTATTTCAAATATTTATTACATATAATTGGGGAAAATACGAATACTATGATTAAAATTACAATTCAATTGTACTAAAAACAGAAATTGGTTTTGATTTATTTTACAAACTATCAACTTAAAATTTGTATATCTAACTATATATCTATATAGTATTATTTTTAGATAATAACCATGAAAATTAATTATTTTCTTTGGTATAATAGACTTAACATCTAATTAATGTAAAAGTATATAAATAAAACTCTTTATTTTTTAAATAATGAATGTTGAAATTAATTATTAGTAAAAAATTAACTAGTATCACATGATAACAAATAAGCAATACCACATAATAATAAATGAAATAAAAAATATTCTTATTAAAAAAACAAAAATTATATGTGTACATCTATTTTGTCTAACCAAATTATTTATTTTATGTCAAATAGAAGACTATTTTAATATCAAATAGAAATTTATTTCGGTGCTATTTTTGTAATATTTGATACCGAAATAATTTTTTATTTAATATAAAAATAAATTATTTGATTGAGACTTAATTGACCAAAATAAATATATAAATAATGTTACCGTTAAAAAAATATTACAAAAAGCTTATTACTTGATTTTCCTTTTTGGTCCTAGGAGCCATAGTCCTTGGTCTACATAATTTTTAGCTTTACCCCCTTTTATAAGAGTGATCCTCTTAGCTTATAAATTTTTAGATCAAGTATATTTTTTTTTGTCTCTGATCATTTTAAAAAGTTCAAAAAATACTTTTAACCTTTGATTTGATTTAATTTTTTATTTTTAACATTTAAAATAAATTTTAATTTTATCATTTATTTTAATTTTTTGTCAATTATGTAATTTTATTCCAATTCTATCCTTTACACTACATCATCATTTTCTCTCTCTTCATCGCCAGCAACCATCCACCTTCCACTTCCATGATTAACATCTATTAAACTCTCATCCCACCACCATCCAACTTCCCTCGTTCCACCACAACTATCGCCCAATCTATTAAAATTGGAATAAAATTACATAATTGTCCAAAAAAACATTAAAATGAAATATAAAATTGAAATTTATTTTAAACATTAAGAATAAAATTAAATTAAATTAAACGTTAGAGATTTTTTTTAAAATTTTTAAAAATATTAGAGAGAAAAAATATACTTTATGGTAAATTTTTTTTATTGTAATTCATTGAGTCAAGACCAAATTGACGTAGTTTTAAGAAATTTAGAATTCCGTAATTACGATGGGAGTGGATCAAAAGCATCAGCTAAAGAACTCATCAAGAGCCTTTTGTTGTGAAGTTAAAACTAGTAATCAAGACTTGTGAGTACTTTGAAAGACGTGTTTTGTATTTGATGTTTCTTTAGATAGTTGTAAATATTTGATGGAGCTACTCACAACTCACAAGGAGAGAATTCCATCCTACATAGAGCAACCCAAAATATTTGCAAAATCTGATAATTCACTATTGAAGAATCCATGGCCCCCAAAAGAAAAAAGATTATGTAAAATTTAAAAAAAAAAAAAAAAAAACTATAAAATAGTGTGTTGAGGTAATTTTGTAAATATATTGCACAGCTCCATTGGATGGTTTGCTAGATAGTTTAGCTTTAACTTAACTGTTCTGTTTAAGTTTAAATTATAATTAGTTAATTACTAATCTGGTTACATATATATTGCTGAATTCAAATCTAAACCACATGATCAAGTTGCAAATTGTTTTCACACAAGAAAATTTTCTTTATTATTTCGGCAAAAATTACTGAAGCAAGCTACACAATCGACTAGCACACAACAAATAATTGCCGAGTTAAATATTAGATTGGCTCCTGAAATGATCAAATTGGCCCCCAAAATTTAAATGTTATCAAATTGATCCCCTATTTTTATGAATATGACTCAAATTGGTCCTTTTAAAATTGTTCGTTAAAAAAATACTGATTTAAAACAATGTGATATGTTTGTGCCAACGAAGTACCAAAATGACGTCATTTAAGTGGAAGAAGTTAAAATTTATCTTTTCAATGTGTTGTGTGAGAGATTTTAATTTCCTTCGACCATAAACGATGTCATTTTGATACTATGATGCTGCGAACAGATCACGACATCGTGTTATTAGAGTTCAGTATGAACAATTAACGGTTTATCGACCTTTTTTTCACGAACAACCTTAAAAGGGTCAATGTGAGTCACAATTGTAAAAGTGAGGGACCAATTGATAACATTTGAGTTTGAATTTCGAAGGCCAATTAAATCGTAGCCGCAAATTTCAGGGACCAATATTTAACTCAATAATTGCCATTGTTGTAATCAAACTTCTTATACTTCAATATACCCTACAAGCCCCAACAAACACCGATGAAATTTCAACCGAGAATTTTTAGTTTTTGCGTTTTCGCATGTTCGTTTGATATTATTTCTATTAGAATAGAGTTTAATATTTTAAATAGGTTAGGATTCTTGTTTAATTTCTTTTTTTAAAAATAATTTCAACTTGATAATTAATCAAAAACAAAAACCACACGGCAAAAAACTAAAACATAAACCTAGACTGGATATTCATTTTAAGCACAATTATAAACCACGATATAGACTCCATACAATTAATGCACAAAATATAGACAATGTGCAAAATCCAAATTTGCAGTGTAGGACAAATCCTAAAATTCACTGCAGTTTACAAAACTTCCAAGACACATCAAAATCTTAAAGCATGCAGAAAATAAAATTATAATTAAACGAAAAAGCCTTGCCACCGTCGATCAAGAACCCAGTTCTTGAAACAGGAGGTGCGAGACGAGGGTGAAAGACTTCAAACTAGAACCTATAAACAACCTTATATAAAGATAAACACACAGATTAAAACATAATTAAGAGTCGGTATTTAAAATACAAATAAGCAGTGTAGGAGTGATCCTAAAACTCACTGCCAGATTACAAAATTTAAAGTATCCTCAAAAAACACATGAAAACATAAAAGTCCGGGGAAATAAAAATCATAACCAAACCAAAAAAGCCTCATCTTGCCACCGTCTATCAAGAACCCAGTTCTGGGAACAAAAGTCACGAGACGACGGTGGAGACTTGACACTAATTCCGACCAAGACACTTCCTAACCGACTAGCACAGATGCTTTGAACGAGGGACAAATACTTATTGTAGAGATGATGCTGGTACACTTGTAACCATGAACCACCCTGCAATATTCACTTCTTCTTCTGGGCAGCCTTGGTGACCTTGGCTCCTGAGGGGTCCTTCTTCTCAACATTCTTGATAACCCCGACAGCCACGGTTTGACGCATGTCCCTGACTGCAAAACGACCAAGTGGTGGGTACTCGGAGAAGGTCTCCACAACCATGGGCTTGGTGGGAATCATCTTAACAAGACCGGCATCACCATTCTTCAAGAACTTGGGCTCCTTCTCAAGCTCCTTACCAGATCGCC
>JASCZI010090797.1:0-11814 GCA_036250425.1 Stylosanthes scabra
TGAATGACTCAAAGAAAGTGATGAAGATGGTTCTTGAACTCATAAAAACTATGAATCTTGAAAGAATGAATGCTATGAAGATGGTTCTTGAATGATGAACATTCAACGAACTTGAGAGAGAAAGAGAAAGAAAAGAGATAGAAACTGAATTTCCTCTTTATTAATTTGAAAAGAAAGTTACAAGAATTAATGGAAACTTCAAAGAAAACTAGAACTAAAACTAAGAGAAAACTAAGAAATGAATTCTCAAAAGTAAGTAATGTAAAAAGAATGTTCTAATCTCCCTTTAATGTGAAGTTTTCCATCTATTTATAGGTTTACAAAGGGGATAAATGAAATACAAATGCATTGGAAATGAAATGTTCAATTCTGCCCAAAACAGAGTGCTCCACGCCTAGACTTTGGCTTCCACGCGTAGGCATGGGCTTGTGGGTGTGCAGCTCTTCTGCTACAACTTTCTGGGCGCATGGGCGTGGCTCTGGGCGCCTGGGCGTGTAGCTCTGGGCGCCTGGGCGTGCAGCTCTTCTATTACAACTTTCCCAGGGTTGTTCTAGGCTCAAATGAATTGTCAACCATAGACATTTATATACCAAATCGAAGCCCCGGACGTAAGCTTTCCAACGCAATTTGAATCAGATCATTTGGACTTCTGTAGCTGAAGATATTCCCAAATTAGTGAGCAAAGGTCATGCTGGAAAAACTGATCAGCATCATGGGAATGGCTTCATACTCAGTTTCTCTGTTTTCAAGCTTCTTTAGCCACTTTTCCTGTAATTTAAAAATAAAATACTCAAAGTATCAGTGTTTTCTCATAATTAAACATGTACTAACATTTTATTCTATTTTTACCAATTTTAGCATGAATCTAAGTAAATTAGGTGAAGAATACAACATGAATTAGGAGGTTTTATCTACAATGATGCTCATGCATCAAGCATCAACTTAATGCCTTTATCCTTGAAGAGAAGGATGTCAATTAAAGAGGTAAAAGAAGCAAGGATGTCAATTCAACTACCGGATAGATCCATCAAGTTTCCATATGGTGTTGTGGAGAATGTGCTAGTTAAAGTTGGGAAGTTTATCCTACCAGCTGATTTTGTGATCTTGGATATGGGGGATGATGCAACCCCATCAATCATACTTGGAAGGCCTTTCTTAGCAACCGGGAGAGCTCTCATAGATGTGCAAAAAGGGGAATTAACCCTCAGAGTACATGAAGAAGAGATGGTGATCAATGTGTTCAAAGCAATGCAATATCCGGATGAAGAAGATGCAGAAAATTGTATGAGGATAGATGCATTAGACATGCTGATCAAGGAAGTGCAAAAGGAAGACAACTTGCTAAAGTCCCAAGCAAAAATTACAAGTTATAGAAACTTAATATTACGAGTTGTATTCACAGCAGAGTTAGATTAGTTCACACACAAAAAGAAAAGCAAAAATATCTACATTTATCTGAGATATAGACATAATAAACTAAATAAAAAGGTTTTGGATAAGGATTGAAAATTTGACCCATTTTATTTCTGTGCCGCTGCTTTCTGATGATGTCCTCCCCACACTTGAAAATTGCACGGTCCTCTATGCTATTGGGGAGCAGTCATGCTAGCCGAGGAGATGCTCGAGTAAGAGGTCTGGAAACCTTGTCCTTTCCCTTGGATGAGGGGGAAGATCTGCTGTGAGCCATCTGTAAGATCAGAAACACCTGACATAAGAGGAAATGAGATTTCTTTATGGGTTTCTAACAAACAATGAACCTGACAATATGTTAATTTTAACGAGGTTGTGGTTGGCACAGAGAGGAAAAATAATAACTAAGTTAATTCGCATATAAATATCATGCTTGTTTAGTAAAAAGAAATTAAAACCCATAAAAGCATTTTATGATGAATGTAAATATAAAATCTGTATGGCAATTTCATGATGATCAGACATGTAATATTCATACAAGAATTAAACAGAACAGCATGACATCATATTAATTATGCTATCTAACAATGTACATAAGAAGTAGCATAAGTGCTTCAATCCCAAAGAATTAAAATAATCAGACAACACAGAAACAGGCATATCAGCAGTAGAAAGGTCTCTATCCTATACCCTAACCATGGCTACCTACTCCTATGCTAACTACCTACATACTACTACTAATAATAAAAAGCAATAAAAAGAAAGGAGAGAAAAGGAAAGAGCTTACTTGAAGTGTTGAGGATGAGGGAGAGAGCTTGAGAAAAGAGAGATTTTTGGAAAGAAAAGAGAGGAAAGAGAAGAGAAAAGAGAGGTGTGAGGTTTGAGTGATGAATGGGGCTATTTATAAGCCCCTTGTGCGCGCCTCTGCGACGCTGGTGCGTACACACAAGGGCGTCGTTTCAGTTTTCCATCTGCGATGGTGGGTGTATACGCAACAAGGTCTTGGCTGCGTATGCACACACCCCTTTTTTTAACTATTAACAGGGAACCTAATCTTATCTAAATATGCTTTAATAGTTAAGGTTCAATTAATCAAGCAAATGTGCATAATTTAAATAAGATTAAGGATCAAAAATCGTTACCACGGTGTGTTGTCTCCCACCTAGCACTTTTGCTTAACGTCCTTAAGATGGACGTGAATTGTCAGCATTACTTCCACTTTGTGTTATCCTCGACCAAGTGGATTCCAATGCTGCCATCTTTGATGATTGCACTCTTGATATTCGTCAGCTTTCTGAGCAATTCCTTGAAATCCTTGCAAATCAATTCTGCTTTTTTTTTTCTCTTTCTTTTTATGGCTTCTTCTTCTTCACTGCCTTGGTATCTTTTTTCCTTTGTTTGCTTCTTTTAGCTGGGGTGGGGTTCTTTTTGTCCTTTTTTAGCTTGGGAGTGACTGCCCATTTTGCAATTTCTTTTGGCTCAGTTGCTACCACTGATTCCTCCTTGCTTTCTTCTTGAGATATGGGTGACCGTGTTGGCTGAAACATTTCTATGACGTTTCCCACTTCAAGAGAAAATTTTCATCGTAGAAGTTGAGCTTAAAACCAACAGTCTTTAGAAATGGTCTTCCCAAAAGCACTTGGGGGTTGCTCCCGTTATTACTTCTAGGGGTTTTGATGACATGGAAATCAGTAGGGATAGACAATCGTCCTACTTTAACGACGATATCCTCAGCTATACCAACCATGGATACCATACTTGTATTGGCCAGATGAAAAGTTTCAGTGGTTTTTTTCAATGATCCCAAGTCTAGAACTCTGCACAATTCCAACGGCATTACACTGGCACATGTCCCAGGATCACATAGACAATCCTGGACATATATCTTTCCAAACTTGCAAGTCACGAAACAGGGTCCAGGATCAGCACACTTCTTAGGAAGGTCTTCTGAATTTTCTTCATTTCCTTCGTAAATAATGGCAATGAAAAATTCATCTTCCTTATCCGGGCTGCCTACTTCTTTTTCAGTAGTCTCTTCAGTTATTTCAGTTGTTTCCTCCTCTTCATCTTCTTCAGTCACGTCCTTATCTTCGGCATCTTCATACTTGTCCTCATTGTCTGAGTCTATCTCTGCCAGCTTGGCCAAAAGGTCATATAGCCATTCATCGTCCTCCTCATCTTCCTCTTCTTCGCTATCTTCTTCCTCTTCCTCATCATCTTCTTCTTATGTTGTGTCATTTTCAGTTTGAACCATGTTGATTCCTCCGTTTGGATTTGGGAGAAGTTGAGATGGCAAGGGATTCGAATTGGAGGGTGGCTGACTGTTGACTGTTATTTGACTGGCGAATTTGTGTAATAGCTCAGTTAAGTCATTGAGGTGAGCTTTTGACCTCTTGTGTGCCTCCCTTAGCTCCCTACTTTCTTGTTGGTAGGTGCATAAAGTTTCATCATAACTAGCTAGTGGATGGTTCATGGGAGGATTGGGCCAAAGATGCGGTGGCTGATATCTTTGGTTCTGTTGATTTTGAGGCTAACTGTAGGTGTGTTGCTGTCGGTTTTGGTTTTGCTATTGTTGAGGAGGGCTCCAACGAGTGGGATGATTATCCCGCCACCCTTGAGTATAGTACTGCTTGTTGTAGGGTGGTATCTTGGTGCCTTCAAAGAAGTTATGAGCTGAAGCCACTGTATTGTCCTCTTGCAGTTGGGGACATTCGTCAGTGATGATGTGAGTTGTAATAGCAAATCCCGCAGTGTTTGGTTGGGGCCTACTGCGGAGCATCGGGTTTATGCTTCAATATTGTCGAAAATGGCTGATGCAATGTGGACCAAGGATTTAGCAAGAATGGTTGATTCTGACGGAGCTACTTCAAGAACACCCTTGTTAGTGGCTCTGGTCTTGAAGTGCTGGTTAGCATCAGCCACTGTCTCAATTACTTCCCACGGTTGTTTCGGAATTTTCTTCATAATTGCTCCACCACTTGACGCGTCGATCATCGCTTTGTCAGTTGGTGTCAGTCCTTCACAGAAATAATTGATAAGGAGAAAATCCGAAATGGAGTGATAGGGGCATGAGGATAGCAACTTCCGAAATCTTTCATAGTACTCATGCAAGGTTTCCCCATGAAACTGTATAACTTCGGAGATCTCCTTCCGGATTGCATTGGTTCTCGAAGGTGGAAAGTATTTCTCTAAGAACATTTTCCTAAACAGCGCCTAATCGGCTGTGACTTCATTTGGCAAGGTATGGTACCAGTCTTTCGCTTTTCCCTATAAGGAGAACGCGAGAGCGAAAGCTTTGATTCCGTCCTCATCACCACCGGTCCTTCTGGTGGTAGCGTAGATTACCTCGAAGTCCTTAAGATGCTTGATAGGGTCTTCCCCGGGAAACCCGTGGAATCGAGCCAGCAGATTTATTAGACCAGACTTGAGTTCAAAGTTTGCATTTAGCTCGGGATATCTAGTCGGTTGGATTTCCATTGTAGTGCTTGCACCGCCGAGCTGTTTCAGAGTGAGTCTCGGAACATCTCCCATGATGGATGTACCTGAGTTAGAAGAAGTAGAAAGTTCAAGATCAAAATCAGGGTCAGAAGAGTATCTGGAGTTGTTTTCAAATGCCAGGTTTTCGGTTTGAGAACGCAACTTGTTCTCAAACTCAATCCTACATCTGACTTGCCTCACACGTCGCAAGGTTCTTTCAATTTCAAGATCAAATAACAACAAGTCAAGGATCGAAATTGACCTTCGCATTCAACAAACAATCCAAAAATGGAAAAGAAAAATACGCTAAACTAAAAATTCAAAAATCTATCATATCCACAATATCTACATATTCACAAATAACCAACAACAGACACTCATTTTTCAGTTCCCCAGCAACGGCGCCAGAAATTTGATGGGCGGCTCCCGAGACCGGTTCGGAAAAGTGGTATTTTGTTGCAGATAGCTCCGAACTAGTATTATAGGAACCTTGTCAAATTTAGTTAAAAAGGTGTGTCACAAGATGCAACCAGTTTAAAAAATACCGAGTACTAGACTCGGGTCATTTTTCCTAGGAACTGAAAACTGAAGTTTGCTTTTGGTTAAGAAAATGTTTTGATTGCAGTTGAGTTATGAGAACAGAGAGCAGAGAAAACAAGATTGCAAGAATGAAAAAAGAGTGCTCGGCCATGGATCGAAGTATTGTGCGTCCCTGTTATCACTGTAAATCCCAGTTTGGATGAACTGTCACCTAAAGGAAGCAAGCCACTACTGCCAAATGGTCGAATGGTAGAGTTAGCCCCTATCTGAAGGTCCTGGGCTTGGTATACACAATAATGTAAGTCCTTGGTACGCATGGGCTCCGTACCATCTTAGACGTGACGCCCAAGTTTCAACAATGCGTACGAATATCACCATGGGTGCGTATGCATAGGCAACTGAATTGACCTCCAAGCTTTTCTTCGTGATTTCTTCGTCCCTCGCGCCCTTTCTAGCCACTCCCGCTCCGATCTTAGCCTATTAAACCCTGAAACGCTTGCACAAAGAAATCAAGGCATCGAGCATAACGAGAAACAGTTGAATATATAGCAGAAAATTGGCTAAAATAGCATGTGTTTGCACTTTAAGTCATAAGGAATGATTATTCACAAACTCGCTTGTTCCACAAGTATTTAAGTGGTTAGAGGCTGATAAATTGTCGATTTATAGCACATAATAAACCATCAAAACTGGGTTTATCAACCTCCCCACACTTAAACTTTGGCATGTCTTCATGCAAAAATAAATCGGTTTAGACTAAAGACTGCACACGTTTCATGCTGAGAATATAACTACAACAATCAGAAGAAGTCAAAACTGTGCAAGAAAATAGGCAAGAGCATTCCAGTAAATGTTAACCCCACAAATCAGATAAGCTCACAAGATGATAATTGACCTACACTGCATGAAAGGTCACAAACCATAGAGTCGAGGATCAAGAACCATTCTTGGTCGTGTATTCGCTCTATTCGCTCTTAGTGTTTCGGGCTAAAAAAAGGCTCTCGATTCCTCTCCAATCTTGCTTTTCATGACTTGCACTTCATCTAGCCAATCAACATCAAGGTATATATCTGCATAACATCAAAAGGTCTTTCGAGGGTTGTAATGGGGCCAAGGTGAAGGTTTGGAAATTTTGTTTGGATAGGTGAGTTATAGACTTGAATGCTTTGATTAATGTAGGATGCACCTATCCTTTTGTTCTTTAGTCCTTTTCCCATGTGCCCATTAGACTCACAATTTCTACGTGATATGCATTTTTCTTCCTTTCTTTTGCATGACAAATGCACTAGCTTATTTTGGTAGCTTTGCTACTTGGAGTGACTTCTTTTTCTTTTCTTTTTGTGTTTTTGCTTTTGTCGCTCCTTTCTTTTATTTTGCTAATTTGTGCAAATGCCTAATCTTACTTTGTATCCATACATGTAACCCAAATATTTTCGGAAAATTCCACCACCAGAGCAGCATCCACCCTCTCCTCGGGCACAGCCATCAGCTACTAATGTCCCATCTGCTCCTATCAGGCGGTCACCAGAGCCTTCTTTGAAGGAAATTATAAGATACCTACGTAGACAGGAGCGCCTGCAGTGCAATACACAGGCAATGATCCGTGAGTCATTTCCAAACAAGGAGTTTACAGGTTTAGTACCGATTTCGTCTGCAGAGGGTGATAGCGATGGAGGCGGTATAGAGGTCCTAGAGGAGAATGACACAGAGTCTTAGAGTACCCCCGACTACCATTGATGCACAGAGGACCGTGCAAATCTTAAGTGTGGGGAGGGCTCTGCAACCTTTTGAGCAATTTGGTCAACTTTAATTCTAGTTTAACAATTTCCATGCTTTCCTAGTTGATTACTTGTTAGTTGTTAGTTAATTATTAGATAGTTTGGTAGAATTTGCTGGGAATGGATGTTTCTAAAAAACAACACTGAGTTTTTCCATTTTGATTATAACATCCAATCGATTTTTCTTATGGATGAAAATTGCAAAAATAGCAGGTTTTAATCCTGTGCCAATTTGGGGACCCCTCATCAAAAAATTATGAAAATTATTTGCAACTTGATTCTTACACTTATTTTGAAAATTTCTAATCATACAATAGAGTGAAAGAACACAACCTAGAGAGATTTTGAGCCTTAAGCAAGGTGGTTTCACATTTCAAAACCACTATTTTCTTCTTGTGTGTTACTTTATCTTCTATGATTGTAATTCATAAATTATTTTATTCTTTACGTCCATCGTTGTGTGTATTGTGTGTATTCATATGATTGAGGCCTTTGTTTAAACAAGCTCACTTACCAAATGGCCTAAACCCTTAAAAATCACCCTTGAAACCAACTTTGAGCCTTGATGCCCATTTATTCTATTATTGGCTCGTTACAAGCCTTGAAAGTGAAAAATCATGATTGTCCTTTACTTGATCTTTGATTAATTTAGAATCTAGTGGTTAGTCAATTTTGAGAGAAGAAAAGAAAGGGAGTCAAAGAGAACAATATATTGTGAGTGGGTGAAAAATGGGTTTTAATTAGAAAATCTTAAGGCATTTGGAAGTACATGTATGCATCAAAATATAATAGGCATATGCATTTGCACAAGTTATTAAGAAAAGAAAAAGTACCAAGAAAAAAATATACTTATGGCAAAGAAAAGAGAAAAAGAAAAGAAACTAAAATAAATAGCAAGAGAAGAAAATTTTTGTCACTTCAAAGTAGCAAAAGAAGGCTACCAAATAAGCAAGTGCATATGTCATAATCATTCATCATAGGAAAATGTATTACATGTATCTCAAAATTGATTAGTTTGAGTTTTAAGGTTAGGAAAACATTGGGTAAGAGTGAAGAAAATAGAGAGTTAGGTGCATCCTTTGTAAATCAAAGAATTCAAGTTTCAAGCTCACCTAACCAAATATAAAATAATCCTGTCTTCACCTTGGCCCCATTACAACCTTGAAAAGTCCCCTTGATGTTGCACACATACACACATTTGATGTTGATTGTTAGATAAAAATAATTTGTGAAATGCAAGATTAGAAAGGAATCGAGAGTTTTTGGCCCTGGAACTTGAGTTATTAGAGTGTAAACACATCTAGTAAGGGTACTTAAGCTCACTTCTATATTTTAGAACATTTCTTGTGATGTAAGACAATTTTGATCTTTTTGAACTTAAATGCTTTTAGGGTTAGTATTTACTGCAATACTCTTGCCCGCATTCTTGCACATGATAATTGAATTTCTCTAATTGTTATTTCATTCGTAAGCCTAATCCTTGTGTAGTTTCCTCTCATATGATCCGTAACTGTGTTTTGAAATTTTTTGAGAAATTCCACTCGCCTCTTGGTTTTATTCACTTGAGCATGAGGACATGCTAATGTTTAAGTGTGAGGAGGTTTGATAAACCTATATTTGATTATTGAATATGTGCTATAATTAAGGGGTTTATCAACCAAAAACCACACAATTGCTTTAGAATAACCATGTTTGTGAACCTTTGTTCATATATGCTCTTATAGATAAATACATGTTAACTTAGCCTTAAATTATAGGAATTTATAAAATCTCATCCCATTTAATGCCTTGATGAGTTTATTAGTATATCTCAGGCCATTAGGGATTGAGAATGGCATAGGAAAGGCTAAGAAAGGCATTGGGTGCAAAGAATTCATGAAGAGATAGAAGCCTAAGGGGAGAAAACAGGGCACCGTGCGATCGCACGGCTATATCGTGCGACCGCACGAGTCCCTGGAGCATCACGGAAGTACCTCTGTCGAATTCATGCGACTACACGGATCACCACGTGCACCCGCATGTATGCTTGGAGGCAAAGCAAAGGCTAACTTTTTAGTTGATCGTGCGACAATGCGACCGTGTCAAACAGCAAAATTAAATGAAGGCCAAAAGTGGAATTTCATGTTTCCAGCCCAAGGCCAGGCCCCTTTGAAGGCCAAATTCGGATTATACGAAGGGGGAATAGCTGAAAGCAAGGCATACTCTCACCATTAGGATCATTCATAGTTTTAGATAGTTTTTTGGAGTTTTTGAGAGAGTTTTCCATCTCTCTCATTTGCTCTCCTTAGTTCATAGTTGTTCTTCATTTCCATTTCCATTTCTAGCCCTAACTAGCCAAACTTTTACTTTAATTCAATGTTTTAAATGTTTGTTTGTTGATATTCTTGCTTAATTAATACAATCTCTACTTGTCTCTTCCATTTAATCATCTCTTTATCAATTCTTGTCTTTATGTTCTTATGTTTTTATTTTTCTCTTACTGAAATTTAATTCATGCTATGATCTATTGTTGTTCTCTTGTTCAATTATTGATAATTGTTGATTCTCTTGTTGATTTACTTTACTAGTAATCTTAAATTGTTAATTTCCATTGCCATTCATCATGTCTCTCTATTATGCACACCAGTATTTAATGTTTTGTTTCTTATAACTATTGAGTAGTGTTCTTGTCTTTTGGTCATGGGTTGAAGTGTGGATGATCTTAGCCATTAATCCCTAAGGAAAAGAATGGGTTAAGGATAGAGTTAAAATTGTTCCGTTAACGCTAAGCTTTTGCTAGCGATGAGTGGACCTTAACAAGGTGAAGGTGATGGATTATTCGCGTTTCAAAGACCTTGGTCATTCGCATTAGTAAGTAGCCTAGAAACTTCGGAACGGGCTTAATTCCCCACACTCGACCATTAGACAAAGTGAGTTTGATTACTTATGCGACAACCATTCATAATTGGGAATAGTGGTGATCATAGGGACACATTATACTTCAACTCAAGACCAAGCACCTTTTATTATTTGAAAAACAAGTTATCTCTTATTTTGTTCTTGTTCCCAACTCTTAACAATTGCAACCCCAATATTTTCACAACCAATCGCAAACCTCAATTTTCAATTCCTAGGGAGAATGACCCGAGTGCAATACTCGATATTTTTGGTTGCAAGCTTTTGTGACAACATTTTTAAATCTCGACACTCTCGTTCTTAATTCAGTTTGAGCTATACTCACGATAAAGAAAACTCGATTTTTAGATCATTTCTAACCGATCGGAGCGGGCGCGTCAGAGACTAATTCTGCTTTGAAGGAACCAGAGCTGATTGACGATATCTCTGAAATTTTCAAAGAGATTTTTATAAAAAGAAGTATGGCAGCTGATTCAAAAATTTTATGCTTCAATAGTAGGAGTAATAGGGAGAATGCAGCCACGCAGGCATCGAGAAGAAGCAAAATCGGAAGAAAATGGCTAGAAAGCTTCAATCTGGTTGGCTTCTCACCGGTGTGAAAAAAATTCTCTAAAGGCAAGAAAATAGAATTTGAAGCGAAGACAATCTTCTGGGATCAAATTACTTTGTTTGAGATGGGTGAGGGAGCCACCAACAAATGGCACCCAATGGGACCATGAGGATGATCATGTGGAACTCTTGGAGTTTGGATAGATTCATGACCGTTCACAATATTAAAGAGTTGTGTTCAACAACTCATTCCCCTAGGGCCTAGAGTTGTATTCCTATATGTGAAACAAAAAACACCTTCCTGAAAGTGGAGAGAATTTTGAAGCTTAATGGTTTTCATTTTTCAACATGTTTTTTTGCGTAAATCCGAGGGGTCTAGTAGGTTCATATATTTTCAAAATATTTGAAGAGAATGAAAGAGTCATGAACTAATATCCTTTTAAAAAATTTACATCCTCGTTCACAAGCCAAATTAAAGAGCCTACAACCTCTTATTAGTCAAGCTAACTCCGGAAAATTAAAGATGTATATTTCAATTCAATAATGCTACACATCCAAGCAAATTACCCAACCAAGTCAAACCAAGCAATTTTGCCCCACTCTCACCCAGGCGCGTGCATACATGCACAACACTCACCCACAAAAAACTGAAAAATGCGAAAAGGCGCTTCTCTCTACAACTCAGCTCCTCGTCTTTCTCTTCCTCCTTTTTTTCTCAGTTATTGCAGCTACCACTGCCACCATCATCGTCGTCGTCGCTGCAAACGTCACCGTCATTATTGCTGCCGCCATCATTGTCGTCACCGTCGCTGTCGTCTTCTTCTTCTTCCTCTTCTCCTTCCTCTTCTTCCTCTTCTTCGTCCTCTTCTTCCTTCTCATCATCCCCCTCCATTATTACATTGTTACTATTGTTGGTGTCGTTGTTGTTGATGAAAAATTGAATTGGATATTCTAGGAAAAAAGAAACGGATTTTGAATGAAAATAGAAACGGATTTGGAATGAAAACAGAAACGGATTTTGAAAAAATAGAAACGAATTTTGAATGAAAAGAGAAACGGATTTTGAATGAAAAAAATGAATTTGATTTTCACAAAAATTGAATTGGATTTTCATGAAAAAAGAAACGGATTTTGAATGAAAAAAGAAACGGATTTTGGATGAAAA
>JASCZI010090797.1:11909-23757 GCA_036250425.1 Stylosanthes scabra
GAGAAACGGATTTTGAATGAAAAGAGAAACGGATTTTTAATGAAAACATAAATGGATCTTGAATTAAAAAATAAATTTGATTTTCACAAAAATTGAATTGGATTTTCATGAAAACAGAAACGAATTTTGAATGAAAATAGAAACGGATTTTTAATGAAAATAGAAACGGATTTTGGATGAAAAGAGAAACGGATTTTTAATGAAAACAGAAACGGATTTTGAATGAAAGTAGAAACGGTTTTGAATGAAAACATAAACGGATTATTGGAAGTTACCACTGAAATGTACTCAAATGTACTCATCTTATTCTTCTTCTTCATTATCATCATCTTCTTGTTCTCCTTCTCTATTTTGTTCATTTTCTTCCTCTTCCTTCTTCCTTCTTCCTCACTGTATCATCTTTCTTTTTTCTTGTCAATGGCATCATGATCGTCGTTCTTCTCCTCATCGTTGTAACAACACTGAGAAAAGTTGCAGAATGAAAACACATGTAGTTGTAGAACGAAAACGTAGGGATTTGTGATAAAAGAGGAAGGAGACAAATCAGGGATTTGTGATTTTAAAAAAATGGAAAAACCTAATACCCCTATTAATGAGAAGCGCGTGAGGTGTGGTAACTTGGTTAGACTTGTTAAAAAAGCTTGGTTGTGTATAATTATTCATTTCAATTTATGAAGGAAAAAATAATAATTAGATGGTAAAATAATTAAAAATTTTATTATTTTAACTATATATTTTTCTTTACAATATTTAAAATAATAAAAAAAAAAGAAAACAGCAAATCCAACAAATAAATCTCTCACGGTTATTGGAACAGAATTATTCATTGGCTTTGAACTCGATTGAACATTTCCTCTCTCTCAAAAGCCATGCACGTTAGAGTGTACCTTTTGGATTTAGTTTTCTCACTTTCTGACTTCACTTGATCACTTTTGCCTTAGAAGGGATGAGAATGTCGTAAGGTACATGTTACGTATGCACTCATTGTTTAGTGGTGTATAAAAATATTTTCTTTTATTTCAGCCCAGTTTTTCATTTTTATTTCATCAATATAATAAGTATCTAAGTTTATAAATTAGTGATTTTGGGTTTTTGTCTTATAAATGAAAAAAAATTAATAATTTGTACTTTAAAAACTAATAATTAATGTATAAAAAAGAATGTTTTCAAAAGAGAAAATAGCAAATTACAAATAGCAACTTCTCTCGGTTTTTTTAAATTAAATATACACACACACGGTATATACATAATGCAAGCCTTAGAAAGAAAAAAAAAATTCATATTTACCATTTTATAAAAAAATACAAATATTTACTATTTTACGTAATAACTCTCAATTTCACAATCACAATCGGCAAAATAGAGAACAAAATTATTTTTTAATTTATTAAATATCTATATTAAATAATTATAATCTAATTTTTATTTTAATATCATTATACAATTTAAAAATTATTAATTTTAAAAGGAGTGAATATAAAATAAAAATTATAATTAAATAAATTTACAAAATATTTAATAAAATATTTTAGATTATATATATTGATTAAAAAAATTAATATATTGATATATAATATATATTAAAAAAACTAACGTATAACAAAAATTATCTTGGCCTAGTAGTAATAAAGTTACTCATTATATCTAAGGTGGTCCAAATCCCACTTAATGCGATGATACATGAGTAAATATATTAAAAAGAGTGGTATTTTGAGAGCTAGTTTTTCAAATAATGATAATGTGGTAAATTTATCTAATGGTATAGAAAAAAATTTTGGTTTTCTTTTTCGTGGTGTAAATATGGAATTTTTATTTATTAAAAAATTATATAATACAAGGTGATAAATTAAAAAGCAGTGGACTACAATGCCAGCAGAAGACTTATTCAAATCTAAACTACCTCCAAAATATATTTTTTTAAATAATTAATATGTCACTTTCTCCACTAAACTGTGACTTAAAAAACAAAACAATTTAATGGAAAATTATTTTAAAAATTTCTGATTGATAGAGATGAATGGAAATGAATATTTTGGTACACGTCGTAACCCCTCCTCCATCAAGTAGTCATGTGTGGTGACATGAAGTTCAAAGTTTTAGTTGTGTGTGTGGCCCTCAATGAAATTCAAAAGCGTTGGTTTAAAAGCAAATTTCGAATTCCTCTTGTCCTTTTCCACGACGCCAATAACATATGGTTAATGGTTTAAGCATATCCTATCCGATTTTATTATATCCCATTTTTTTATTGACATTTATTATACAACAACGTGTGTCCCTATGATCACCACTAATCCCAATTATGAATGGTTGTCACGCAAGACACAAAGTTCATTCTATCTAATGATCGAATGGGTGAAATTAATCCCGGTCCGAATGTCCTAAGCATACACAATAGCGTAGAACCAAGGTATTCGGCGAACTCGAATAATCCATCAAGTTCGCGTCATTAAGGTTCTCCCATTATTGGCAGGGGCGTAGCATTAACGAAACAATTTTAATCCCGGCCTAACCCATTCTTATCCTTAGGGATTAGTGGCTAAGATTATCCACACTTCAACCCATGACCAAAACACAAGAACACTACTCTAAAACTAAACTAATCATTTTATCAAACACTTGGTGTGCATAAAAACTAAACATCATGAACAGCAAGAGGAATTAACAAATTAAGATGGCTAATGGAATAAATCAATAAGAGAACTAACAATTATCACTAATCATCAAAGAAAATAGCAATAGATCATCACAATAAGTAAATTCCAGCAATATAAAAATACGAACACAAGAACATAAAAGCTAGAATTGAGAAATAGAGAAATAGATGAAAGAAACAAGTGTAAATTGCATTAATTAAACAAGAGTAGCATTTAACAAGCATTTAAACATGAATTAAAGTAAAGAGTTTGGCTAGTGAGGGCTGGAAATTGAAAAAGAAATGAAGAACAATGAAGAACAAAGGGGAGAAATTGAGAGAGATGGAAAAATCTCCCAAAAACTCCCCAAAACCTATCTAAAATCCTAATGGGTGGTGTGTGTCTTGTACTTCAACTGTTCTCTCCTTATATAGGTCAAATTGGGCTTCAAAGAGGCTAGGCCTTGGCCCGAAAATGTGAAATTCCAATTCTGGCCTTCATTTAATGTGTTGCAGCAGCGTAAAGTTGAACTCTTGTCCAGAGAGCTCGAAGAAGGCTTCGGGGAGGAAGTTGCATGCGCAACTTTGAAAGTTGGTCTGGATAGAATCAAAATCTGCTCTCTGTTCCAGTGTTGCGTGCGTAGCTTCGCTAGCAACTTCACTAGCAACTTCCTCTGTTTTAGCTCCTCTTCATGAATCCTTTGCTTCCAATGCCTTCCTTAGCCTTTCCCATGCATTTCTCAATCCCTAAAGTCCTGAAATATACTAGCAAACACATCAAGGCACCAAGTGGGATGAAATTGTATAAATTCTACACAGTTCAAGGCTAATTTAGCATGTATTTCTCAATTAGAACAAATATAGCAAATGTTCATAAACATGGCTATTTACAAGCAATTATGCGGATTTAGATCGATAAACCCATCAAATATAACACATATTTTATCATGAAATTGGGTTCATCAACTACCCCACACTTAGAATTTAGTATGTCCTCATGCTCAAGTGAATAGAATCAAGAGGTGAATGGAGTTCCTTAATCTTTACAAAACAAATTCGAGAATCATGGAGGGGAGAACTGCACAAGGATCAATCTTATGGATGACATCACATTCAAAGAGAGATTAGATAATCATGCACAAGAGTATGGGCAAAAGTATTACAGCAAATACTACCCCCAAAAACAGTTAAGTTCAAAAGGATATAAACTTGCCTTACACCACAATGAATGTTCTTAATCATAGAAGTGAGCTTAAGAACCCTTACCAGATGTATATCCACTCTATTCACTCAAGTGTCTAGGGATGAAAACTCTCAATTCCTTTCTAATCTTTCTTTTCACAAATTAATCTTCATCTAACCAATCAACATCAAATGTATATATGTGTGCATCATCAAGAGGGCTTTTCATGGTTGTAATGGGGCCAAGGTAAAGGTAGGAATTCATATTTGGTTAAGTGAGCATGAAAACTCGAATCTTTGATTAACAAAGGATGCACCTAGCTCTCTCTTTTTTTCACTCCAACCCAAAACACAATCACTTTAAAGATACCTGTTATGCATTCTTCCTATAATGAATGATTGGGGCATATGCACTTGCTTATTCGGTAGCTTTTGTTTTGTTACTTTAAAGTGACAAAAGACTTTTCTTTCTTTTCTTTCTTTTTTTATTTTCTTTTCATTCATTTTTTTTAAACATATTTTCTTGTCACTTTCTCTTTTCTTGATAGCTTGTACAAGTGCATATGCTTATGATATATGTTTTATGCATACATGTATTTCCCAAATGCCTTAAGATTTTTCTTCTTTTCAATTTGAAAACCCATTTTTTCACCCACTCATAATGTACTATTTTCCATAACTCCCTTTCTTTTCTTCTCTCATAAATGCTTAATCACTAAATCCAAGATTAATCAAAGATCAAGTAGGGACAATCATGGTTTTGCGCTTTCAAGGTTTGTAATGAACTAAATTTGAATAAAGGGGCTCAAAGTTGGATTCAAGGGTGATTTTCAAGGTTTAGGCCATTTGGTAAGTGAACTTTTGAAAACAAAGGCCTCAATCATATGAATTCACACAATATAAACAATGATGGACATATATAATCAATTAATTCATGAATTGCAATCATAGAAGAGGAAGTAACACACAAGAAGAAAATAGTGGTCCTTTGGAATGTGGAACCACCTCTTTAAGGCTCAAATATCTCTATGTTGTATGTTCTTTCACTCTATTATATTGGAACCCTTCACGGTTCGATAGAAGGTCTGCCTAGCCCCTCCATCTAGCCTCAATTCGTCCGTCCAACCTCAAGTAATCTAATTATTTGCTATTTTTGTTTGATTTTTTGCTTTGATTTTTTTATTTATATCAATTTAATGTTGAATTTGTTGATGTTGGATCTATTGCTTTGTTGATCTGTTGTTGTTGAATCTGTTGGTGGTTAATCTATTGCTATTGTTTCATATAATTTTGGGAATTTGTTGGTGTTGAATCTGTTGCTATTGCTTTAGATCAATTTTATTTTTTCTTCCTTTGTTGCGAAATTAGTTTATGTCTTTGAAATTTTAGCAAATGTTATGATAGATTAAAAAATGATAGGATAGATGCTTTTTTTTCTCCTTTCTTATGGTTGGAATTGGTTTAATGTTGTATATGGCTTTGTTTTTCCAGTAGCTATGGATATAGATCAAGAACAAAATGTTAATTCTGAAAGCAATGAAGCACGATCCGAAGCACCAACCAACTCTTCTTCAACAATCTCATCAGATTCAACAATCCCATTGCAAAATCCGAAAGAGGACTTACAATATATCATTTCTAAACTTAAGATAAAATTAAGCTAAAAAGAACATTGAAAATGTTCTAACTCCCAAAATAGTTTCTAATATTTGCCAGTGTAATAAAATAATATTCAAAACTTCAATTGGACTTATTATATTTCTGAAATTGATAAAAGTGTGTCACATTATTCTTTATCAGCGTAACGAGTTATTTGACGGAAAAACGGGCGGACAAACCACTTTGGTAGTATACTTTTTAGTTTTTTACCAATCTAAAATTTTAATTGGTATAATTAAAATCAATACCACTACACCTCCAAGTAATAATACCAACCAAGCTAAACCAAGTAAATTTACAACACTCTCACTAAGGAGCGCGTGTCACAAACGCGTGGGATTAAATGAGAAGGAATTCGAAAAACATGAAACGGTTATGGAAAATATGGATTCTGTTTCATCACTTCAAATCCCCACTCACCCACACCAAAAGCAGAAACCACATTCATCACAACTGCAGAAAACTTCCAAAGAAGATCACTTTCAAAACTGAAGACCATTTGGACTCGAAAAGAACTCGAAGAAAAACCAGGGAAAACGCGAAGACGTCGCCTCAGAACCCACGGTTAGTGTATTCTTTGTTTCGAAATTACTTAGGATTCATTTTGATTGAGTTACTGTGTATTCTTGGGTTACCATTTCTGTTTTTGATGATGGGTGTTGGTTGTTGATTTGCTCAACTTCGATGAAATCATGGTTAGATAATGTGACAAATCCTATTCTGATTTTTTTTCGATTCCGTTTCTGTTTTTGATGCTTAGTGTTGGTTGTTGATTTTCTTACCTTCGACGAAGCTAGTGTTAGATGCTGTGATAACCCCTATATTGATCTCCTTTCAATTCCGTTTTTGCTTTTGGTGATGGGTATTGGTTGTTGATTTGCTCACCTTCGATGAAATCATGGTTATAGAATGTGACAAATCCTATTCTGATTTTGTTTAGATTTCGTTTCTGTTTTTGATGCTTGGTGTTGGTTGTTGGTTCTCTCACCTTCAACGAAGATAGGGTTAGATAATGTGGCAAATCCTATTTTGATTTCCTTTCAATTTCGTTTCTGCTTTTGGGGATGGGTATTGGTTGTTGATTTGCTCACCTTCGATGAAATCATGGTTAGAGAATGTGACAAATCCTATTCTGATTCCGTTTCAATTCTGTTTCTGTTTCTTATGCTTGGTGTTGGTTGTTGATTGGTTTTACCTTCGACGAAACTAGGGTTAGATACCAATACCGTTTCTATTATTGGTGTTGGGGGTTGTTTTTTTTTATTGTTGATGATACTTGCAGGAAAAAATGGAAAAGAAAACTAAGGCTGGAAAGGAGGCAAGCAGCGGTAAGAATGTAAAAATCTTTGGACCTTTATCTAAATCCATTTCTATTTATGCCATACAATCCGTATCTGTTTTTTATCTAAATTCATTTCTATTTTTATTTACAACAAGGGCATTTATTTAGGTGTCTCCCGGTGACTGTTGCCACGATGTTAGAATACCGAAACAAAAATCCAGACAAAAGAGCCCTGGTTGATCAGATGGGCTTCGGTGCACTCTCTCATCTCCCAAACAAAAACCTAAATCAAAGGTTACTGAAGCATCTATTCAACCGCTATGACATATAAGACAACACAATATACTCCGATGCAGCAGCAGTAAAAATCACCACAAAGAAAATAGGGGATGCTCTAGGATTAAGTTCGAACGGTACTATACAATTTTTTTTTTTATTTTTCCGTTTCTACTTATGCTTTCATTTCCGTTTCTGATTTTTTGTATCAGGTGAATATAACTAACTAATATGGTTTTCTCTACATACATGAACTGCTTATGACACAAGAGTTGTTAGGAAGAAGCTGAATCCAGAACATCAAGAGACACACAAATTCTTCCAAGGCAAAACAACAGAAGCTCTCCAAAATCTGATAAAATCAACACCTCTAGACACTGATGACAATCGGAAATTGTTCATGCGGTCGTTTATTTGCTTCATACAGAAGGTCTTCCTCCTTCCCAATTCAACAGCTAATATCACTCCAATAGCTCTCCCAACCATTTTTGACTTGGAGACTATAAGGAGTAGGAACTGGGCACTTCATGTGCATAACTTCCTGCTCCAAGAGTTAAAAAAGGCCAAGCAAAACAAGACTGTTTCAATACATGGTTGCGTCTATATTCTCATGATCATATACTTTCATGAGACCCATTTTGGAGAGAACTCAAAGGAGGTTGAGGCACAAGCGCCATGGTTAGCATACTGGACTGGCGAGACGCTTAAAAATAGAATGAAGCAGGAAAAAAAATAAAGCAGTAAGTATATGAGTCACACTATATTTCGTTTCTGTTTTCTTGATATTTCCTATTCACATTAAAGAAAATTGCATTTTGGTTTCAGGGACTGCTTAAAACAGGAGAGATGGGAGCTAAGAAGGACAAGTTGGGGAAGAAAAGGACCAAAAGAGACACTGAGTCAGATTCAGAATCCTACCAATCAAGCTCAACAGATTTAGAATCTGAATCTTCAAGCAGCTCAGATTCCGATGCAGATTCAGGGCACGATGTTCATGAAGAACAACCGCCACAGCATGAGATCCGGAGCAAGAGAAAGAATGATTGTGCTGTTGTAGGTTCAAATGAACATTTGAACATAACACAGCTTAGTGTAGTTGTTCCTGAGTAAGTTTAAATTCCATTTCTGTTCTTCATATAAATTATGTTTCGTTTTTTCGTTTAAATTCCGTTTTGGTTTTCACAATCCAAATCAGTTTCTCATTTTTTTACAAATTTTGTTTTGTCCACAGGTTCTCACAATCAGAAGATACTCCACTTGCTGTGGCCTTTGAAAACTTAAAAAATGAAAAAAGCAACAAATAGGAGACGGGATCACCAAGCAAAGACTAAGCCACATCAATGAGGGTGATGAAATGATAAAAGAAGCAGGGAGGTCTGCTTCTAAAACAAGGATGTTTGATTCATTTGACATTGTCAGCCTTGGAAGGGATGACAGTGGTAATGTAGCAGTGGAGGGCCCGGTTGTTCTGCCTTCTCAACTATCTCAAAAAGAAAAAGAGTAAGTAACCACTACTTGTTTAGCAATCCACCAAAACCGTTTCTCCTGTTCGATTTTCTTTCCCTTGATTCAGAGTTTTGCAAGCTAACTCTCAACAACATAAAAAAACAAATGATGCTGAAGTGGAGGTCCCCCTTATCATGGAAAATGTTGTACCAAAAGAGTTGCAGCCTGAACCCCTAGCTATCATCACGTAAATTCCGTTTCAATTTTGTTTATTTTTCATCTTCAGTTTTTCTTCTAAATTCGTTTTCTAACTTAGATGCAGCCCTATCCAACCTGAGCAACCATCTAAATCACCAGAAGTTGTAGTTGAAAGTGTAGATGCTGAAGTGGAAGTCCCCGCCCCTGTAGTTAAAAATGTTGTTCATGAGGAAATACAGCCTGAACCACTAGTTATCATCATGTAAAAATTGAATACTAATTCATTAAGTTGTCTTCAGTTTCGTATCTAACTATTTTATGTGTTTGTTTATTTATATTCAATTTTTTTTCTAATTCCGTTTCTGATCTTGATGCAGGCCCTCACAACCTGAACTACAATCTGGGGGGGCTGCTGAAGATCCCGGAGAATAAAATGAAGTAGAACCTGGGCCAATAAACATGGAAATATAAGTTCAAAATCCGTTTCTATTCTTTTGGTCTTATTCAATTCCGGTGACTAATCATTTCCGTTTCTATTTTTTGATTTTTTTCAATCCTGGTTTCTAATCATTTCCATTTCTGTTTTGGTAACTTGGTGTAGCCCTTTGGAACCTGAACTAACCTTAAGACCCTGGTTGCAACCTGAAGCTGAGTCAGCGAATGAGGTGATAACAACTGTGCTTCTGAGCATGAACCAAGAAGGGCCTTCAAGCCGAGATGGCAAACAGATTCAGCAACCATCTCGTTGGAAGATAGGTGTTTCATATGGGCAACAATAGCTAATGATAACAAATATGAACCGATTTTCCAGCTTCGAGGGCCAGACACTATAGAGGCAATGAGGTATAATTTCATGACCATGGCTCCAGAAACATGTATTGAAATGCAAATGGTCAGTCTCGTGTGCCATATCCTAAATAGAGAATAGCTGGGTAGGTTTCAAAGGGATGTGTACTATGTTCCACCAGAGATCTTGGTATTATCACTGACCGTTTCTGTTTTGCATCTTAGGACCGTTTTAGTTTTTGGTATAAATCCGTTTCTGTTTTTGTTTTTTGCATATCAGAATGTTTGAAACATATGGTGTGAACTACCTTGACAAGAAAACAAAAATGCCATATCTTGTGAGGCAACTGAAGGATCAACATTACATGGAGTTGCTTGACAAGGATAAACTGAGAAGACATAGTACCATAAGTTCTGTTTTCCACTATTAAGTAAGTTCCTTTGTGAAATAATTCCAATCAAATTAACGTTTCCTTCCTTATATATTTGCAGTTGTTTGCCCCTGTTCTTTATTCTCATCATTGGTGGCTCTATGTCTTAGATGTGGATAATAAGCAGTTCTATGTTGTAGACTCCGTGTTTGGAACTAATTCTAGCCAACAGAGAAATAAGCCGCATAGGTTTGTTGTAAGTATATAGTTATTACTTTCTATTTCAAATCTGTTTCTACTTTCTATTACGAATCCGTTTCTACTTTCTAATTCGAATCCGTTTCTACTTTCCAATATGAATCTGTTTCTATGTATGTTAGTCTATAGTTTAAGTTTTTTGTTTTCATGCTAATTCTGTTTCTAGTTTCGTTGTAATTCCGTTTCTATTTTTTATTTCAGTGTAATATACTGAATCAACTACGAGTCTGGGCAGGAGCCCCATCTTTATTAAAGAAACAAACAATCGCACTGCAGCTACGGTGTGTGGATGTTCCAAAGTAGCCAAATCCCACGGATTGTGGTGTGTACGTAATGAAATGGATGGAACTGCTTGATCCAGCAGCGTTATCGGCTGCATTCATTTTTAAACTCCAATACAGCATTGAGGAATGGAGTCAAGTAAGTATCAACAAAGCCGATACTTTTAACCAATTGAGTCATGTTAGCTCATTATCTTGTTTGTTTAAATTGTAGGCTCGGCTCGATGAATTCAAGAAGGAGATTGTTTCAAAGCTGATTATGAGCGAGGAAAATACACTAAGTGTGGAAGCAATCAACCAAGCAAGCAATATGACACTGGAGGCAATCACAGAAGCAAAGAAAAAGATGGGACGCCAGACTAAGCCTTCTGCTACCTTAAAAAGCCCCTATGTTCAAGTTTCAACATCTGAATTGGCAAAGAAACATTGATAGACTTTTGTAATAGATTGGTAGTTTTAACACTTTGTTATTATCCCTCTCTGTTTTGATTGTGGGTGATTAATGCTTGGTTCTTGTGAACATTGAATTCAGTTGCTGATTAGAAACGGAATTAGTAGCATATCAGAAACAGATTTTAGCTTGTAATGAGAAACGGATTCTATCACTTACTCAGAACACTGCAAACTTAATCACACTATACAATAAAGTAAAAAAGAGAAACGGATTTGGGCTACTGAATAAAAATGGAATTAATAGCATATCAGAAAAGGATTTTATCCCTTACTCAACCCTGCAATCTTAATCACACTATACAATAAAGTAAAAAATGAGAAACGGATTTGGGATGCTAAGTTAAAAAAGAATTAATAGCATATCAAAAACGGATTCTATCCCTTACTCAACACTGCAAACTTAAGCACTCCATGCAATAAAGTAAAAAGAGAAACAGATTCGAGATGCTAAATAGAAACGGAATTAACATCATATCAGATCTAAAGAAAGAGAATAGAAACAAAAACAGAAATAGAATTGCTAATTAAACTAAGGAGCTTTTTCTTTTCTTCCTAATTGTTGCACTTGCTATTTTTTTATCCATATTTGAACCAAATCTTTTCTTTGGACGTCCTCTAGATCTAACATGTGGTGGGCTTTGCAAGTTATTGATCTCACTCAAAGAACCATCTTCGTGTATCATGGTTGGGTTGTCTTTGATTTTTGCTTTAAATTCCTTTATCTCAGCATCCAATTTATCTAGTACAAGGTGATACTTAGTAGTCAACACTTCAAATTCTGATGCCTCTTCTGCAGACATGTACGATCGGTGTATCATACCATTATATCTCTTTGTCCTTGGCTCCAATACTGGTGCATCATAGCTACTCTTGATGCTTGTATGCCTCCTCTTTACTATATCATTTTTACTCCAACGGTCCAGTATATACAATGGTGAGATCCTATCCACTCTCTCATAACCCAGCACCATCAACGAGTGACAGCAAACAATACCTCTAGATTCAAACAGTAAGCATTTGCAAT
>JASCZI010090797.1:36349-55121 GCA_036250425.1 Stylosanthes scabra
AAGATTAATTTATGAAAAGCAAGATTAGAAAGGTATTGAGAGTTTTCAACCCTAGACACTTGAGTGAATAGAGTGTATACACATCCGGTAAAGGTTCTTAAGCTCACTTCTCTGATCAAGAACATTCCTTATGGTGTAAGACAAGTTTAAATCCTTTTGAACTTAGTTTTTGGAGGAAGTATTTGCTGTAATAATTTTGCCCATACTCTTGCACATGATTATTTAATCTCTCTTTGAATGTGATGTTATCCATAAGATTGACCCTTGTGCAGTTCTCCCCTCTATGATTCTCGACTTTGTTTTGTAAAGATTAAGGAATTCCATTCATCTCTTGATTATATTCACTTGAGCATGAGGACATGCTAATTTCTAATTGTGGGGTAATTGATGAACCCATATTTCATGATAAAATATGTGTTATATTTGATGGGTTTGTCAATCTAAAACTACATAAGTACTTGTAATAACCATGTTTGTGAACCTTTGCTATATTTGTTCTAACTATGATAAACATGCTAAATTAGCCTTAGAATTGGGTGAAATTATGAAATTTCATCCCTCTTGGTACTTTGATAATTGATATATTTGCTAGTGTATTTCAGGTTTTTATGGATTCAGAAATGCATGGAAAAAGCTAAGGAAGGCAAAGGATTCATGAAGAGAAGCCAAAGAGTAAAGCAAAGTTGCTAGAGAAGTTGCTAGAGTAGAGGAAGTTGCTAGTGAAGTTGCTAGCAGCAGGCTAGCAACAATTACAACTTTGTAATTGTCGCGCACTCAACTTGACAACAGCAACACTTTAAATGAAGGCCAGAATTGGAGTTTCGAGCTTCCGGGCCAAGGCCAAGTCCCTTTGAAGGCCTAGTTCGACTTATATAAGGGGAGAACAGCTGAAGCACAAGAAACACACCACCCATTAGGATTTTAGATAGTTTTTGGAGAGTTTTTGGGAGAGTTTTCCATCTCTCTCATTTTCTCCCCTTGGTTCTTCATTTCTTTTCCAATTTCCAGCCCTCACTAGCCAAACTGTTAGTTAATTTTAGTGTTTGAATGCTTGTTAATTGCTACTCTTATTTAATTAATGCAATCTATACTTATTTCTATCACTTGCTCATCTCTATTCCAATTCTAGTTCTCTTATTCTTGTGTTCTTACTTTGATCTTGCTGGAATTTATTTCTGATTATGATCTATTGCTATTTTCTTGGTAGATTAGTGATAATTGTTGATTCTCTTCCTTATTTACTCCATTGATTATCTTGATTTGTTGATTTCCATTGTTATTTACCATGTCTCTTTACTATGCACACCAAGTGCTTGATAAAATGCTTAGTTTAGTTTTAGAGTAGTGTTCTTGTGCCTTGATCATGGGTTGAAATGTGGATGATCTTAGCCACTAATCCCTAAGGATGTGAATGAGTTAAGGCCAGGGTTAAAACTGTTCTGTTAACGCTAGGCTTTTGCTAGTGATGAGTGGACCTTAACAAGGTGGACGTGATGGGTTATTCGCATTCCAAATACCTTGGTCCTTCGCATTAGTCAAGTAGCCTAGGAACTTCGGAACAGGGTTAATTCCACCCATTCGACCATTTGACAGAGTGGGCTTTGTGCTTTACGTGACAACGATTCATAATTGGGATTAGTAGTGATCATAGGGACACATTATACTTCAACTCAAGACCAGGGACCCTTTATTGTCATCAGTTTTATCTAACTCTTTCTTGCACTTGCTCTTAACTCTCACCATTGCAACCCCAATATTTTCACAACCAAGCACAAGTCACAATATTTTAATTCATAGGGAGAACGACTCGAGTTCAATACTCGGTATTTTAAACTGGTTGCAAATTATGTGACATCTTTTCTAAATCTTGACTCGACTCCAATAGTTGGTTCGAAACTATCTACAACGAATTCTTGTTTTGAAAATTAAACGAATTCTTGGTTCGAAACAGGTGTTGCCCCCTGTTTATATAGTTTTAAGTGGTTGAGATCTTTGTGGGATCTGTTGAGATTGCATCATATCTTTTTTGATTTGTTTAGCCTTTTCCTAAAGTGAGCATTTTACTTGTGGCCTTACTTTAAGCGGATTGGGTCTCAGGAGGCAGGTCCGTAACAATTAGTAACTGTATATAATAATAAATTATATATAAAAAAATCATAAAATGAAAATTTTAATTACCTGATATATATTATTTATAGAACTAACTCTTTATAATATAAGACATGAATGATCCATTAAAAGATGATATATATGTATTATTTGGAGTTATCTATAAATAATAGAAAATAAAATAAATTATATACAAACATATAACTAAAATTATTTGAAAAAATTCATGGCCCCAAATTGAGTTGCACAACTAAAGATAAGTTGCGGAGAAAGTGGTTGACATGTTGTAGATGCAACTGCCTCTCCAGTAGTAGTTTTCTAATTTTCTTTAGATAATTTGGATTGTTTTGTTGTTCATGTATAAGTGATAAAATAATTACATAAAGGGCAAGTTACTTTATTAACTTGTTTGAAACCTAAAATTATTCAATTACACCAATCTGTAACATATGATCAGATTGCGCCATTTTCTACAAATCTATAGAATCTGTGGCAGGCTGATTGGTTTTCTGAAAAACTCTACAGCCTGTCGCGGTTTATGTTTATTCTGCCTAAAATGTGAAGAATCTGTGACAGGGTTTCATGGTTTTTGCTTAAGCTTCACCCTGCCACGGATCTTGTTCAGGTATAGGTCAGGTTTAGAATTGTATAAAAGAAAAAGCTTGAAATACTTAGTTCTGGTGAAATCGCTATGTCTACGTAACCATGAATACAAACCAATTCTCCTTAGTCTCAGGTGATATGGTAATGCAGAAAACTCCAACCCAATTCCCTATAAAAATAAATAAAATAAATACAAGAGTTACCTAATAAATTAAATAAATACAAAAATTATCTATTTGAGGCCGATTTCATAATGTTATATTTTTTTTGTTCCATTTCTTAACACAGATTAATGTTATCATTATATTATACATGTATCAAATTTCTAATAGATATATTATGTTATATTTATTTTATGAAGTTAATACGTTGTTATTATGGTGTAATATTTTATATACATACTTGAGACTTAAAAATATTTTTTTTGTGACTATAAAACTTAATATTACATGAACTATAATATGTATTGTATTTATTGAGTAGTTGATTCATGTATAATATAAGGATAAAAATAGTAGTAGGTATAGTAAAAAATATATGATTTGTAATATCATGAATCATTATATATGTATTAGTTAGGTAAAAAGATAATAATTTTTTTAAAAAAAAATTCTATAAATATGATAAATATTTTGTATAAAATTGATATCTTATACAACATGAAGAATTTTGTCTCATCAATACATAATATATAGCTTGCCAAGACAAAATTTAAACTAACAACAAAACTGAATTTTCGTTCTTAATAATTATTTTGATTTTTCATATTTTACTTAAATATTATTCTGTTTGAGAAATGTTCTTAAATAAAAGTAGATGTACAAAAAAAAATAACAAAAAGAATTTAAAAATTATAATTTTCATTTTTATAAAAATATTTTAATATAATAAATGAATAAAAATATTTTTTATTTTGATAATTTACATAACGGGCTTTAATTTCCTAACCTATGTTAAGAAAGGGGAATAAAAAATGTAAAATTTTGAAATTGAGCACAAATAGATAATTCTTGTATTTATTTTACTTATTAGGTAATTCTTGTATTTATTTTGTTTATTTAAAAAAAATCTATGATTTTTGAGATGAGAAGTATTGGATATAATTTATGGAGGTTCAAACTTGTTTTTGTATTTATAAGGAAATTGGGTTGGAGTTTTCTGTATTACCATATCACCTGAGGCTAAGGAGAATTGGCTTGTATCTATGGTTACGTAGACATAGCCATTTCACCATAGCTAAGTATTTCAAGCTTTCCCTTTTATACAACTCTAACTTGACCCGTACATAAATAAGATCCGTGGCAGGGTAAAGCTTAAGCAAAAACCATGAAACCCTGCTACGGATTCATCACACTTTAGGCAGAATGAACATAAACCGCGACAGGCTGTAGAGTTTTTCAGAAAACCAATCAGCTTGCCACGGATTCTATAGATTTGTAAAAAATGGCGCAATCTAATCATATGTTACAAATTAATATAATTGAATAATTTTAGGTTTCAAATAAGTTAATAAAGTAACTTGCCCTTACATAAATTACAATAAATTTAAAAAATAGTACAATTATGATTACTTTTTATTAGTTTATTACTTGCAAGCATTTTGAGTTGAGTAGGTACTCTTTAATTATTTCATTAATAAACATGTAAAGGTGAATGCTCAGTTCTAGACGTAATTTATATTTTTTTGGATGACCATAAAATATCAATAAGTACAAAAATCAGGAATATAACAATAACTCACTTTATACAGTTCTTAATATCAGATAAGGGAGAATATTGAAACTCCTTCCATAGCTTCAATCATACTTAAAACATTATTTTTTGTTAATGGATAAATAATTTTAAAATAGTAAAAATAAGAAACAAATATATAAAATATAATTTTAACATACTATTAAATGTGAAAAATATAAAATAAATCATAAAAAATTTTAAATGAACTTATAAACTTGTGTTGATAAGAACTTCAACTGATCACTCAAAGAATAGTTGGAAGATAAAATGGAAACGAAAGAGCGCATGAGAGATAATGATATAAGAAAAAAGAAGAGTTGGAGAGAGAATATAGTGTAATTAATATTGAGTTTTATTATTATTAATTTAAAATTGTAAATTAATTAAATATAGTCCATATGGTACAATTTAATTAGCTAGTGTAAGAAGTGTGAGTTGCTCTTAGAGCAACTAATAATTTCTCAAAATGATGAGAGTTCCATTTATACCAGTATAAGTGGCTTTTAGTTATACTAATGTCCATCCGATCCAAATCAAAATAAATGATGGAGATCTTAGGTGTAATTAGTTATGATTTCATTTTGTTAAACATACATTTTCCACTTTCACCTCTCTCATTTTGCGTGCTTTTTTTTTTCATTTTCAAAAATCATTTATTTCTATATTAAATAAGGGATTATTTCGATGTCAAATAATATAAAAAATAATATCAAAACAGATTTTTATTCAATATCCAATAATCTTTGTAAAAAATAAATAATTTTTTTGGACTTAGTTGAGCAAAATAGGTGTACACCAATCATTATTATATTACTTATATAATATATCTTAAGCAAACAGAGTATTACTAGTAACCATAACCATACATCCATTCCAACAAAAAACAACTCTTGTTTACCTTGCTGTGATTTAAATTTTATGTACTAGACTTTATTATTTCTATGCTCAAATTTTTGTGCTAGATTTTATTATTTCTGTGCTTAACATATGAGTCTATTAAGTATAAAAATATATGGATGGATGCACATACACCTAAATTTATTCTACTGATAATAGAAACACTGATTCTTTATCTTTAACTAGTTTAATTTAAATTATAAAAACTATTTAGTATTATTATAAATTATATATAAAATTATTGAAATAGTATATATAATTTGTGAGTAAAGATAATAATAGATAGGGATGATAATGTAGATTCGCGGGAGTGGGAATCCACCCCTTTCCCGTTTATAATATTGCTTCCCGTTTTTGACTCGTCCCTATTTGTAATATTGCTCATGTCCCCGCCCCATCCTATTATGGGTCCCATTTAATTATTTGCGCGAAAAATGCGAATATTCGCAGATATCCATTGATATTAAACTTTAGCAAAATTTTTTAAAAATAAATACAACTATAACATAATCAAATTCAATACAACAAAATCCGAATATTAAAATCAAATTCAAATCTAACATATTGAAATAAATTTATTTGTATTATTTTTTAATATGATTGAGGTTTCTGAAATTTATATGTATGTGCTTTATATAATTTTATTGTAACGTGGATTTAGCGAGTCTCATGAGGCGGGTACCTAAACTCCCATCCTTGTCTCCGTTTATTTGTGGGATGGGTCTCTCGCCCTTGTCCCCGTAGGGGATTAGCGGGTCTCCGTTAAGCTCTCTATTGCGGATTATATTCGCAAATATCTGTGTATGTGAAAAATTGTCATCCCTATTAATAGATGCTTATAAAGTCATGTGTCCTTCTGTCAAATTGTTCTGTTTATGAAAATATCTATGTTTCTATTTCATTTCCAACACAAGTCTCTATTTAATTGTTCGGATTGAAATGATAGGTATCCGAGAATGTCAATAGATATTTTATTTTTTATTTTAAAAAAAATTAACATAATTCAGTACAATTAAAAAAAATTAACTTAATGTGATACAATTTAAGCATAATTTAACATAATCTAACATACACGTTAAATATTCATATACAATAAAAAAAATAAAACACAACACGTTTATAAACATTTTGCGAGTTTTCATAGGACAAAATGTTTAATTTTATACATGTGCCCCATTCTCATTTATTCCCGTCCGGCATCCATATTAAACTAATTGATTTTAAAATACCTTTTATGACACATTATATTGTATAAAATTATTTTCGTAACATAAAAAATCAAATGAATTGATTATACAAAAATGTACGACTAGATTATGTTAGGGCCGATTCCCAAACTGTCTTTAAAGGATAGATTTTTCCCAAATATTAGGTCCATTAAAAATACGGGTTAAAGAATTGAGTCCCATTAATGCAGGAAAAATAACAGGTTAAACGGAACATCCTACGGGCTAACTAGCTAAATATGCTGGTTTATTTATTTATTTATTTATCTTTAAAAAAACAATGAACACTAATTTTGTATATTTTCTTCGAATCAACTAGAAAATTCGATTTATAAAAATTGTATTCTCAAGGGTTTTTATTTTTGGAGTTTAAAATTGTCTTTTTGGTTTTTATTTTTGGAGTTTAAAATTGTTGTTCAATTTTTTTTTTCAAAAATCAATAAATAAATAAAAATCCCTTTTAGCCGATTGAGCTGACTATATAAACGTTCCCATTTGAAAAATTGTGGCGAATGAATAGGGGGCTTAAGTGAGCGGGACAAAATTAAATGGATTGAACTTGCCCATTTAACTGCCCAAAATGCACTTTATATTGAATAAATATTATTATTATTATTAGGCATATTTTCGTACAATATTTAGTTAATAAAAAAAAACACATCACATTAAAATGACATTAATTAATATTAATAACATAAAATATTGTAATTTACTATTAATAAATGATATTAATTTATTAATTAATTTGATAAATTAATTTCACAATACAAGAAAACAAGCCTTTTGCCACGTTTTTAAAACGTGGATAGAAACTGAGAAAAGGGTGGCAGTAGAATCACGCCACACTTTTTCATATATGGCTGTGGTCAGGAAGCGTGGTAATAGAGTGTTCAACCGCCATGTTTTTATAAACATGGCAACTGCATGAAATGTAGCCACAGCTTTTGAAATGTGGCAATTGGTTTTACACACCAATATCCTGCCCAAGCTATGTCCACATTTTTTAAGCGTGGCAATAGGTATCTTCTAATTTTTTTTTTTAAATTAACCAGGTCTGAAAGGTAAATTTTTTTTAACCTGCTAAAAGCAAGAATTTAAATCATTGTTTGAACATTTTCATTTCCATAAAATCTAGGATGAACAATAATCAGTCATTCCACAAAATCTATCTTGATTCTATGAACCCAAAAAGCTATACATCATCATAATTTAGCAAGGAAATATGTCAATGCATGCCACAAATAATAGATGTTCGCTTGCTTTACAAAAAATTACCCTACATCACTAACTAGCTCCTCATCACTTGTGACTCTATATGCTGGCCCATGCATGTCAAATTCTTCAAGAACCAATTTCCAAGTTCCACCTCCGAATGAGCCAACAACACGATTCCTGATTCAATTACACAACACCACCAAAACAAGCACATATTACAAGTCAAGATCAACAAGGAAGGAAGCATTATTCAAGATTAATCACATATTAATTAATTAAGGATCCCAATGAAACCATAATAATAGAATTTTATTAATTATGTCACAAAAGAGTGGCAGTCCACTATAGTAAAATAGTCAATTCCAAACTATAAGTTTCAATCATTTCAATAACAGAAACTTCACTTAATTTGTTGGCATTTAGAATACTCCAATCCATTTTGGTAGTTGAAAATAAACGGATAGAGTAACGGTACTTAATATTAACAGAAATGAAACGAGCAGAGTAATAGTATAACAATTAAACAAAAAAGTAGTAAAATGTTTGGCCGATGTGGCTTACAAAAGAAAATCCTAAAGAAACTAAAAGAAAATGGGTGATTGAGAGCTCTCTCAAAATGGTGTGGTCTTGCTATCAGGGCCTGGATGCGTACGCACTGCCTTGCTTATGCGCACGCATCAGCTTCGTATGTGTGCCGCCCAAGTTTGGTGGGTGTGTACGCATTGAGCTCCAGGTGCGTACACACCTATGCTGGAGGGTGTGTACCCACCACTCCTTCAATGCGTACGAATGGATGATAGAATTGGCTTCCAAGCTTTTCTTCATGATTCCTTCGTTCCTTGTGCCTTTTTAGCCACTTCCGTTCCAATCCTAGCCTTTAAACCAGAAACGCTTGAACAAACAAATCAAGGCATCGAGCAGAACGGAAAACAGGTGGATTCATAGAAGAAATTTGGCTAAAATAGCATGTGTTTACAGTTTAGGTTGTAAGGAACGATTATTCATGAACTCGCTTGTTTCACAAGTATTTAAGTGATTAAAGGTTGATAAATTGCTAATTTAAAGCACAAATAATCCATTAAAAATGGATTTATCAGTGAACAAGTGATTTTACCAACCAAGTGGCTAACCAAGCAAATTCAATCACGCGCCTGTTTCTCTTATTATAATGTCTTCTTTCTTTTTGAGACGCGCCAAATTCCATTTTCTATTTTCATTAATTCATTCATTCTTCGTCTTCTTAGCTTTGTTCTTCATCTTCTTCTATTCTGTGCAATGTTCTTGAATTCATCGTTTGATTTGCGTGATTTGTGATTCTTGATTTCAACGTTCTCTGCGAGCTTCTTCTTCTACATCGTTCTTCTGCGTCGTGATTTGCATTGTTTGCATGAGGTAAGTTCATTTTTGTGTTATGCAATGTTGTTAGATTTGATCGTCGTTTTTGTCTACGTGTTCTGTTGTTAGATTTGGTTCTGCAACTTTCGTCGTCATTTTCTTCTTCATTTTCTGTTGTTCGATTTCATCTCTGTGTTTTGTGTTTTACTTTGTGCTAGAATGGAGCAACAGAAGAAGAAGAAGAAGAAGAAGAAGAAGAAGAAGAAGAAGAAGAAGAAGAAGAAGAAGAAGACATAAAAGTGATCCACGAGCATCATTGATAGTTTTTCTTATTAGTTTCTTGCAAATTTAGAAAGAATTAACTTCATACTCAAGTAAATTCTCATATTTTCATCAACATAGCTTTGATTATATGGTTTCTTTGTTAATTGCAGGAATTTAAAGAGGTAACAACAAAACTCAAGAGATTGGAAAACAAAAGAAATCAAAGAAAGGAAGCATGAGAATAAGGATAACAAGGAACAAAAGTGGGAAAGAATACGAAACAGAGAAACAACAAAAACCCACCCTGGAGACAAAGGCTACGCCTAGACGTGGAAATTTTCACATACAAGCCACACCTTGGTGTGGCCAATTTTTCTTCATGCTGTCAACTTGACCTCCTTGCACTAAAGTGATGATAACTCATGCTACAGAGGTCCAAATGATGCAGTTCCAGTTGCGTTAGAAAACTAACATCCAGGGCTTGAGATCGATATGCATATATCTATAGTAAACATTTAGTTTGAGCCTCGAAATACAATCAAGAAGTCAGTGGAGAAAAAAAAATCACGGCTAGGCATGAAAATTCAACATAAAATCACGCCTAGGCGTGGATGCACCCAAAACTCACCAAATTTCACGCACAGGCGTGGGTCACTCATTTTTAGGCGTGAGCTATGTGTTGTGATGATTTTGGTGCTGTTTTCTTTGGTTAATCTCAAGGTTTGAAGTCCAAAACTCATGGTTAATCATCAAAGCCCAAGTTTGCAAGTTTGCCAATTTACAAGCTTACCAAATTATTTATGTGCAGTTTACCAACTTGTTTCTGTGCAATTTACCAACTTATTTCTGTGCATTTTATTAATGTATTTCAGTTCTCTTTTCAATTTTTCATTTATCAATGGTGACGACAATGATAACAACGATGATGACGACGATAATGAAGATGATGATAACGACGACGACAAAAGAAGGAGGAGGAGGAAGAAGAAGAAGACGACAACAAGGAGGAAGAAGAAGAAGAAGAAGAAGAAGAAGAAGAAGAAGAAGAAGCAATGGAAAAAATAAAGAAGAAGAACACGACAATAGAGAAGAAGAAGAAGAAGAAGAAGAAGAAGAAGAAGAAGAAGAAGAAGAAGAAGAAGAAGAAGAAGAAGAAGAAGAAGAAGAAGAAGAAGATGATGATGATGACAACAACGACAGAGGAAAAGGAGAAGGAGGAAGACACTGTCGGAGGAGGAGGAAGAAGAAGACCGATGAAAACAACGACGCGAAGGAAGAAGAAGAAGACGACAACAACGACAGATGAGGAGTATAAGAAGGCGCTGATGTTGTGATTGGAAAGAACGTGTGTATCACACTCTTTTTAGTGAGAATAGTGTTTTTATTATAAGTTTAGTTGGTTAACTACTTGGTTGATCAAAATAATATATAGATAATTGATGATTTATTCCTTGAAGTCACGAAGAATGCGTATTCTATAAAAATGTTCTTTACCACAGTGTAATTATATAAAAAGAAAAATTAAAAGTAAAAAATCATTATTATATTATTATATTATATTATTATAATTATTATAAAATATTATAAAATATATAATAGAAATGGTGAAGACCTAGTTATGTAATTTGACGGAACACAGTGCCCATTTCAATAACATCCTTCTCTTTAAACATAACTGTCAGCTTTATTTACACCCACTTCAATACTCTTTTTCGCTTTTTCATAATTCATGCTTCCTATTTTATTTTTAATTTTTTAGACTTTTAGTAGAAAAAAAAAAAGAATTTCGCCCTATATTTATTTCTTATTCGTGGCTTTAAATAATATTCTTGCCCCTATCAGATCCAAACAGTCTCTCTGAGGCAGTAGTGAGTTGCCACCACCTCAAAAATCTGTTTAACATTTGAATTTCCAAGCAGATATATATACTACTCTCTCCAATATATAGGAGGCAAATATAATCACCTACTACCACCAGGAAAATTTTTTATTTTTTATCTATATATTTTTTATCAAAGAATAGAGATAGAGGAAAATGATTTTTTAATTTTTAGTTTTAAAAAAGAAAACTTTTAGTTTTGAAAACAGAAAGAACACTGTTAGCTCTTACAACAGAAATTTTCCTCATTATCCCTTCCGATGAAGAGAGTTCTTTTTGTTTAATTGTTTCTCACACAAAGCACAACAACCATAGCCATCTTCCTTCTCTTTCTCTTTCTCTTTCTCCTCTTTCTTCTTTCTTCTTCTTCTTCTTTACTCTTCAGAAACCTCGTAACTCACGCTTTCACTAATTGAAACCAGCGATTAATGTTGCTGAGTCTCTTCGATTCATCAAATCAAATTCAATTGATTCGCGCAAATTCAATTCTCGATCCTCACCGTTTTCAAAATTTTTTTTAACCCTATTCAGTTTTCCTTTTTCTGTTGTTTGTTCCTAATCTCGGAGTTAAAACCGGGGGAGCTGTTTTTTCTTCTTCTATGCTGAATCTCAAGAGTGTGATTTTGATTTCGTGGCTTCTGGCAATGCAGTTCTTACCTTGAATTTCGAGTGTGAATTTGAGGGACAAAATTTGTGGTTTTTTTTTTTTGGAGGCTTTGGGGTGTGTGAGGAAGCAACAAGATGTTATTATCGGCTTCGCCATCTTCTGTGGCCAAGAGCTCTCTGGAAGAGATGCTCGATTCTCTTCGCCGGAGAGAGGAAGAGGAAGCAAAGCCGAAGGACATGCCTCCAGCATTGCCGGCACGGCCGGCCTCCCGTGCACGACTGCCTCCGGCGAGGCGGTCTTTGCCGAATAACTTTACAGGCGGAGACTGCGGTGAGGCTGCGCCGGAGTTCTTGCCGAATGGATTTGATTGTAAGAGGAAGGAAGATGAACTGGGAGAGAAGAGAACAAGAGATGGTTGTAGGAGCAAGAAGGTGAAGATGATGATGGATGCGGATTCCCTTATCAAAAAGGTAATAAACTTGGCAACAGATTATGTTGTTGATTCATAGTACTCTTATTTTAAATTTTAAATATTTGATATGAAGTTGCATCAGATTGGATGCAGAAGATTTTAACTTCTTAGAACTTAGTCTGTGGATCTCTCGTTTAGTTTTTGGTTAACTGCAGCTTGTTTGATAGAAAGATAACTCCTTTCTTTCCCTTTGTTAGCCCTTACTTTGAAGGCTTGGTACATAGTTGAATTAATGAAATCAGATAAATACATTGATACAATTAAGTACAAATTTTTTGAGTGACTGAAAATGGAAGAGATGGAGTAGGAGAGTTCTTTGTAAATTATTCTTTGGTAGATAATGTTTATACTCTGGCAGTTTTCGATTCTGAGTTACATATTAATATTGTATTTGCTCTTTGATGCATGGTTGGAATTTGTTGGAATCGGTTTTCGTGTTAGTTTAACTTTTGGTATTTGGTTATTCCTCGCTAGAAGCTTTGTGTCTGGTGTAGACAACCAAGTGGGCAGTGGGAACTGGGTACGATACAGTCGACTTCGGGAGAGGAAGTATCAGTTTCACTCTCAAATGGAAATGTAAGTGTAAAGTTTTTGGTTTGTTTCAAAGATAGTGTCAAATTTAATTTTGGGTATGCAAGGTGAAAGTTTTTTAATTTTTATTTTTATTTTGCTGATGAGTTGTTACTTCAGGTTATTAAAGTGGCCAGATCAGAGTTTGTACCAGCTAATCCTAAAATATTTGAGGGTGTAGATGATCTTATGAAGCTCGGTTATTTGAACGAGCCATCAGTTCTTCACAATATTAAGTTGAGATATTCCCAGGATATGATTTATGTATGTATGCCTTCTCCAGTTTCCCTTTTTCTTTTACTTGGGTAATTGTCTATGTGTGTCCATCTGCTGAATGCTGCATGTGTTTTGTGTACGCAGACTAAAGCAGGGCGTGTTTTAATTGCAGTCAATCCCTTCAAAGATCTCCAGATTTTTGGAAATGATCATGTCTCAGCTTATAGGCAGAAGCTTACCAATAGTCCTCATGTTTTTGCTGTGGCTGAAGAGGCTTTTACAGAGATGATGAGAGGTAAATAAAATCTCTTCCGTTGAGATCCTTATGTTCAACTTGAATGGTGTGTTTAATTAAGGTTTTCGATTTGTTTATTGTATCTTGCAGATGAAGCAAATCAGTCCATTATCATAAGGTCTGTGCTTTTGCACATTTCTGCATTTTATTCCTGACACATAGTACATGTTCCTGAACTCAGTAGCTTTAAGTTATATGACTACTGTGGTTGTTCATACTTCATAGTAATAAGTAACTATTGGAATTTTGTTTGCAGTGGTGAGAGTGGATCTGGGAAGACAGAGACAGCAAAGATTGTTATGCAGTACTTAGCTGCTCTTGGTGGTAGCAATAGGGATATAGAAGATAAAATTCTTCAAACGAATCATGTGCTAGAAGCTTTCGGGAATGCAAAAACATCTAGGAATGAAAACTCTAGCAGATTTGTGAGTCTGATTTTTATCCCCCTGTATAATGGATATTACTTATGTGATCATAGCTTGATAGTTTTGCATCAAATATGTAGCACATATTCTTTTGCAGCTTTATGTTTTAGGGCTATGCATCACCTTTTAGATGATGTCAAAAGATTTAGCAGTTGAATTGAATTGGTTGACATACATTTTTAATTTTTATTTGTTGCAGGGGAAGCTGATGGAAATTCATTTCAGCACAATGGGTAAAATCTATGGGGCTAAAGTTCAAACATGTAAGCTTGTTCAAGCTTTAGATGTTACTGGAGATGTGCTTTCTTCTGACATCTGTTTTCATTACAATTAATGAACTGACTTATTTTATTTCTTTGTTTGTCCTATGCCAACCATGTGATAACTTGAACAGTTTTGTTAGAAAAGGTAATTTGAAGTGCCATATTTGAATTTAAGTATGGAATTGTATTACTCTTCTTTTATCACTTCTGAAATAATCATGTCCAATTTGAACAGTCAAGAGTTGTTCAGCTGGCCAGTAGTGAGAGGTCATATCACATATTTTATCAACTTTGTGCTGGATCTTCATTTGGCCTTAAAGGTGCATCTTCTGAGAAACAACTTCTTTGAATACTTCTATACTATTCTATGTGACGTAATGATTCCTCTTGAAATATTTATTTTAATGTATTGGTTTATTGGCAATGTGTTAAAATGGCAATGCTCATAGTGTTAATTTTACACGTGAACCAGTCCATTTGCTTAATTTTACCAGGCAACTATTGCATTCATTTGTTTATTCTCATCTAAGAATGTGCCAATATGATAACATCAACTGTTGTAAATCAGTTGATTCAATGTTTTCAGTACATCTCTGCTTTTTTACTCTGAATTATGACCATCCACCATCTATATTTACTGTAAATTTGAATTTTAGTAAACAACAGAATCAGCAACAGCAACATCAATAACTGAGCCTTTTCCCATTAGTTAAGGACTTGGGGTTATATGGATATACTTTTTGTTGATAACCCCCTGATGAGTCCTAAGCAAAGTGGGGAACCACACCTTATAAGTTAGGTATTAAGGGAAAAGAACCACCGAACTTAAATACAACGTCAACTCGTCAAGCATCTCATACTATTTGATATGGGACTTTGGGCACCCCATAATACCCAAGGCCCTAACATCCTCCTACCTCTAAATATTGGGTATTCCCTATTACTTATTGCCATTGGGGTAGGTCTTCTTTCTACCATTTTTTCTGTAGTATGTTGTATCCTATTTCAACTTCCTATCTAACGAATAAGTTTGATTGGTACCTTTCTATCTGTAGATGTCATTTCCCCTCTTAATTTTACGTACTAATTTTAAATAGACAGTTGATTTTCTTGCAAATTCATTTTTGTTTGTAAGTAAATCTTTAGATAGATTTGCTCATATTAACCATTTTCTTTCCTCTACAGAGAGACTTAATCTTAGAGCAGCCAGCTATTATAAATATCTTAATCAGAGTGAATGCTTGATGATTGATGGCATTGATGATGCTAAAAAATTTCATCAGCTGATGGTATATTACCCAACAGTTTGATTTGTACACTGTAACATTTTAAATTTTTATGTGGTGTCTTAAGATCTCATGTTGTATTCATTGCTTTTGCCATGTGTCTCTCCAGAAAGCACTTGATATTGTTCAAATTTGCAAAGAGGACCGAGAGCTGATCTTTACGGTGCTGGCTGCTATACTATGGCTGGGAAATATATCTTTCAAAGTTGCAGACAGTGAAAATCACATTGAGGTTCTGGATGATGAAGGTAAGATGCATTGCATTTGTATCACATTCCTTTTGATCGACTAGTTGAACCTTGTGTTGTTTTCTGTATGCTATCAGGTGTCTCTGATTTCTCAAAGCAAACTGGGAACTGGGGGTAGAATTATCAGAGTTTGTCTTGTATTATATGTAGTAGGATTTTAAGGAGGTTTAGTTTAACTAACTATTATATTAACAACAGACTGTATATATGTTATTTCGAAATTTACAGAAATTTGAAATTTATATATTTGATTTTATTTATTTATATTTTAATTTTAAATTTCTTTTTCTGGGGGTAGCTGTTACCAGTGCTGCTCGGCTGATGGGTTGCAGCACCCAGGCATTGAAGGCAGCATTATGTAATCAGAAAATCCAGTCTGAGAAGGATACTAATGCGAAAAAGTTAATATTGCAGCAGGTATGTTTATTACTTGAACATTTCAGCTGTTCTATTTTCTATTCATCCTAATTGTTCTATATTTATTTTCTCATTTTATGTCCAGGCAATTCATACGAGAGACAAAATTGCAACATTTATGTATGAAAACTTGTTTAACTGGATTGTAGACCAAGTCAACAAGTCACTTCAAGTGGGTAAAAAACATACTGGGAAATCCATAAATATCTTGGATATTAATGGTTTTGAATCATTCCAGGTGTGCAAATTAGAACACAAATACACAATATGTTTACTTGTGCTTTAAAGAATGTTATGTTTTAAGACAGTCTTGTATATGACCTAATGGTTTCTTGTTTCATTCAGAAAAATAGCTTTGAACAGTTTTGTATAAATTATGCAAATGAAAGACTTCAACAGCATCTCATTCGGCATCTGTTTAAGTATGAGCAGGAGGTAAGTAAATCTTTTGACTCTTAATATTGCTTTGGGTATTCTGATGCTAATTAATATTTTAAACTTCAAATGCCATGGTGTGATACAATACAGCTCATGAAAAAACTATTAAAACTCATGTTACCCTTGGGAAAAAAAAAAAGAGTTGGATAAGAGATTGCCAAATTCTGATGAAAAGACATCATACTTTGAACAATTTAATCTCTAAGGTCATAGTCAAGCTTGTTGACTTTGTAGTTAGCGTAAATCCATGGTGGTGAAATGGTGGAAACTTCCGTAACAAATATAGTTTAGTTATGAAAGACATTGACAGAGTTTTTGGTGATATTATAGTGCACCTACAAATTGACCAATGGTACTGTAAGGAGCTAACAGCATTTTATAATTTTCATTTGTTTTTTAATTTCAGGACTATGAGTCAGATGGCATTGAGTGGACTAGAATAGATTTTAAGGACAATCAAGAGTGCCTGAATCTCTTTGAGAAGGTATAACTTAATATTATACGTGTTTTGGAATTTAGCCTTTGTTATGGTTGACTTTCACTCATTTTAGAGTTTAGACATTATGTTTTTCTGTAGAGACTTTTCATAGAAATGTTGTGCATTCAGGTGCCCATTTGGATATATTCACAATATTATGTGTGTTTAGTGTAGTTATGTAACTGTTATTTTTTGCAAAATGTGCAGAAATCTCACAGTCTACTCTCCTTGTTGGATGAGGAATCAAATTTGCCAAAGGCATCTGATCTAACATTTGCAAACAAACTTAAGCAGCACCTGGGGACTAATCCTTGCTTCAAAGGGGAGAGAGGCAGGGCTTTCAGTGTTCGTCATTATGAAGGGGAGGTTAGTTATTGATCTCTATTTAGGAACTAGTTGTTGCAGAGCCTATTTTATTGCAATTTTTCAATTCCAAATTAATCCTTTAATATTAATCTACTTGGTTTAGGGTACTTTGCATAGAGGACTATAATATAATGCATACATGCTAGATACTAATATTGATAAGCCCACAGGAATCACAATACAGCGATCTGTAACACTAATTTGCCTCTTGTAATATCTGGAATATATTCTTATGCAGCATATAATTTGAAAAGGCCAAATTTCTGAATTTGGTCATTTATGAGTTTCTTAATCAGATGAAGTCTCAATTTTACTCTAATCCTGTCATTTACATTTTTTTTTTGTTATCCTGGAAAATAATGACATAATTATTGAGTCCTTTAATTCTAACAATAGAAACATTTTTATACAATGTTATCCGGGTATTAAACAATTTATGATGCATGTTGGCAGTGTTTATAGTACAGTTCTTAGTGTCAAAATGGTTAGCTAATTATTTCATCAATTTCTGTACGAGAGCCATTAGTTATATGTAGAATATATATATGGAAGCCAATTTTGTGTTTTTACTGAGATTTGTACTTCTTATCAGGTTCTGTATGATACAAATGGATTTCTAGAAAAGAACAGAGATACTATGGCTTCTGATTCTATTCAATTCCTCGCATCATGCAAATGTGAACTGCTGCCATTGTTCTCCAAAACGTTTTACCAATCTCTGAAGTGTTCAAATTCCTTAAGCACAGGTGCACTGGATTCACAGGAGCAGAGTGTCTGCCAAAAGTTTAAGGTAATCTTGTTTTAGTCTATTGAGATTCTTCTAGCTTCAATAAGATTTGGAACTAAATTGTTATTGTGGCTCATTATAGAAGGTTTGGACATGATGTAGCGGGATGATTATGGACAATATCCTCAAAATTACATTGTTTAGCAAAGTACATAAAACTTTGTTTTTACAAAAAAGAATTGGAATGCCACAAATTGAGCAACTTAAATCTAACTGCTTTTCTTCTTTTAGGGTCAATTATTTAATTTGATGAACCAGTTGGAGTGCACCACGCCCCACTTTATTCGATCCATAAGGCCAAATACTAAGCAGCTGCCTGATATTTATGATGAAGGCCTTGTCCTACAACAGCTCAAGTGTAGTGGGATTCTTGAGGTTGTTAGAATTTCAAGGGCTGGATATCCAACTCGGATGACGCATCAAGAGTTTTGCACAAGGTAGTTGAGAAATAGATTATGGTTTTCATACCATCTTGGGTGAAGGGCTGATATATGTTCCTTCATTTTTTTTAAGGTATGGGTTTCTGCTTTCTGAGACCAACAAATCTCAAGATCCATTGAGCACTTCAGTTGCCATTTTGCAACAGTTTAATATCCCTTCTGAGATGTGCCAGTTTGGCTATACCAAGTTGTATCTTCGAGC
>JASCZI010090798.1:4628-21486 GCA_036250425.1 Stylosanthes scabra
TTCCTCACCCTTAACAATGGAGTAGTTTGGCCTTGCATAATGAAAACTAGATCTAAGAATAATGGAAAAACGTCTATGCTGAAGTGTGTCTACCATAGTGGTAAATCACTCTTTATATATATCATAATCTAAATTCAAATTAAAATCTAATCATATCTTAATCTAATTATAATCTAAATTCAAATCAAAATCTAATCTAATCCTAATCTAATCCTAATCTTATCTTCTATAGTTACAAAGCCTTATCTTCTTCTCTTGATCTTCAATCAATCTTATCTTCAATCTTCCAATTATGCCCTTTGATTAGTGAGTGAAATTGATGCCTAATGACTTGGGTTGGATTGGCTTTGAAAGAATTACTGGAAGTGAACGTCTTGGCTCCACGTACAACGTCCTACCCCACGTTATACGTGGGGTCTCTGCCTCAAATGGCTATTTGGATGCCAACCACTCACGTATGACGTGGGAGAGCTCACGTATAACGTGGGCTCTTTGTTGAATTGTGAACTTTGATGCTTGGTTCCCACGTATGACGCCACTCTTCCCACGTATAACGTGGGGGTACTGCCAAGTTTGGATGGTTTGCCTTTGCTTCCCACGTATGACGTGAGAGTCCCACGTATAACGTGGGTTCTCTGTCCATTTTTGCTCCATTTCTGTTTATTGCTCACGTATGACGTGAGGACTGGCGTATGATGTGGTGCCTACTGGGAGTGCATTTTGCTTCTTTTCATCTTCCTTGCTTCAATCTCTCTTAAATGGTCTTTAATCACCTAAAACTCTTAGTGAATTCTCTAAAACACAAACACAACTCAAAGAACATCAAGTTTGTTTGATTTGAACAATTAATAACAATAATTCACAAAGAACATCATGATATTTAAGAGAAATTGTGACTAAAAACAACCCAAGATGCACACGCATCAGATAGAAACAATTATTTAAGGGCACAAATATCAAATCTTGAGAGAGCTTTGAAGCAAGCAACTTCAAGCAAGAGCAACTGAAGATGAAAAGCAATAAAGGAATTCTAAGGTTTAGAGAAATCATTGATGACCTGAACAAAAAGTTTACCAACTGTATGAGTACAATAGATGCTATGAATATGGAACTTTTAAATCAACAGACAGCTCTAGGATAGTATTAATTATTATGCTGAAATTGAAGCTAAGGTTGTCTTTGTTCGTTCACATAACTAACATCTTTTGAGTTGTTAATGTTCCCTTTAATTTCATGTTCCTCATTTATTAGATATATTTTTTTATACATTTGTTATTGCATCAAGTAAGCTTATATTCACTGTCAATTTGTTTTTTCAAGAACATTTAGAAGGAGTGTTGGCTCAAGCAAGAGAAGAAAACGCTAAGCGCTCTCTCTCAAAGCATGTTTCACTTTAGATAGAAAGACTAACTTCTTACAATGTGTTTTAATTTAAATATATTGTGTCATAAATTTTTTTTGAGGGGCTATCCTCTTTAATCTTACTCAAATTTTGTTAACTATTTTATTTTCTCCATGAAAAGGTTGCAAGGTTAATTTCTTGCTGTCTTTAATTAAGTAAAACCATGTATACATTGATATCGACAGGATGTAGATTTCAAAGCTTATATATTGAGGGGTAATAAATAAGAAATTTTAGCTAAGCTTCCTCAATTACAATCAAAATCGATGATAACATATTATTTAGATTGATTTTTTTGTTTGTATGGAACAATGTTTAGTTTGTTAATTTATGGATTTGATGACTAAATTGGATAAAGTTTGAATTGTTTCCTTTAAATTATTAGACTTTAAATTATTAAACTTTGAAGTGATATGATCTTATGGAATAATTCCAATGACTTAAAAGTGATTTTATTTTCTTCATTTCAACTATGCTACTTGCTCATGTTTAAAATTAAATAATTCCAATGATTTATTAATTCTCCCTTATAATATGATCTCATGGAGAAGAGCTTTCAAGTGATGGATATCACAAGCACGAGAGAAGAAGAGGAAGCTGAATAAAAAATTTTTGCATTAAGGTTAATATGTTGAATATATGTTTTTCTTTTGAAAGATTAATTTCATTTTCATTGATAGTTCTATTGCTGCCTACTACTACTATGAGGAGTAAGTAGAAGAAAAAAAAACTATCAATGCAATTAAAGAAGTTATAACAAACTGAACAAGCACAAAAAAATATACTCTTTTTCAATGCAAATCTTTGAAAAATTCTTGACATCTAATCATTTAAAAACTGCATTTACATAAATAAAAACTTTACTTTAACATTTTATATTTAAATTAATATTTTTTTTCTAAAATTCCTGTTAATTTTTCAGTCACATATAGTATAAAAAAATGAGAAAAAGAGGATGAACGTGCTTTTAAAAACTACAAGTTAATAGTATAAAGTTTAACATATATTAATTGTTTTAAATGTTTATTTTCCGGCTTGACCTGCATTTTTCACAATTATTGCAGTGATAATATTCACATATTTATTCAGAATTATTTTTATGGTTTTGCCTCTATCAATATTGCAGTGATATTTGTCATGCAAAAGATGGTACGGTAATTTTCACAACCCTTAAGTTCTGCTTCTTTATATTTCTAATGATGATTAGTTTCTTGGTTCTTTTGTATATTATATTACTTTTTTAAGGAAAAAAAAAGAGTGCAAGAGCCATAGACAAAAATCACACCTGAATGCTGCAATTTTTCATTATAATTAAATGAAGTAGTTAAATTAAAATTCTATTATAAGCTATATTTGTGTGCATGCTTTTATTTTGACTATAAGGCTCACACTATTTTTTAATTTCATATCACTATTGTAATCAAGTGAAAGATTGTATCTGAAATAAGCATTTTTATTTATTTCTCTTAAAATATATGTATGTCTAGGTAAAGTAAATAAATAAACAAAATCCTAATATTGAATTCCCAATATGGCATATGGGTTGAGTATTGAACAATGAGATTGTACAATGAAAGAGCTTCATTTGTGATTATTAAAGATTGATGAAGACATGAGTTTGATGATCATGTTAGAATGAGTATGAATAACAGCGAGACTTGCATGATCAAAGGTATTAAGTCGTAATAATAGTATGTAATGGTAGATAAAAGTTGAAGTATACAGTTTTTAGATGACTTATCAGTTATTTGTGTTAGTATTTTTTTTTTGTCTGCTAGGTTATTATAGTAGTTGGAGTGGATTTTAGAAGAAGATGATGACAGTGAGTTAGAGAAGCAGCAAAATCTTAATGTCTTGAAAAATTATTGAATTATTACATGCCATTAATGATTTTATCTCTCTATTTCCTTTATTAATTAAATAAATAATTTTGAATTTGAATCTTTGTGTTGTTTTAGTAATTAAAGAAGCAAAAGAAGAAGAGATAAGGTGAGAGAGAAGAAGATATTCAACAAGAGCTTCGCTATGCACTTCAATATGACAAAGCTTCAAAAGGCTTAGAGGCGTAACGCTTCCGTTGAATCTCAGATGCAACACTTCATCAATTTAATCTACAGGGACACCAAGCTCAATTCCAAGAAGAAATCTGTGAAACGTATCACCTGAATGAACGAAGCTCTATAACAATGAAAATCAAATCAATCGAGGAGATAACAATGCACATTACAATCACATGAGGATTTCTTGCTAATTGCAAATAGGACTACTTTCTCAAGCTTTTATTTGCCATTTTGGTGTCTTTTGAAATCTCAAACTTCTTTCGTCAGACTTCTATGTTAAACCAACTTTATTTTGTGCATAAGTTGTAATTAACTAATACTTGCTACTTAATATCATACCCTATATATAAAACTTGAATTAAGTTGTTAGCCTAAACTTAAATATTAAAATCATGTAAGCAATACTTATATGAAAGTACATACAAACTAAATGAATCTCCTCTAACTTTTCATACTATCAACCACATACAAACGTTCACAATTTACTGTTCGTTTTTCTGTTAAAGCTAACATACTCGCGCCTTCGATGATGTTGTTTAATATTTTTTCTCCAACATCAACTCATAGCTATGGTCCTTTACTAAATGGGCTAACAACTTCAAAAGGATTTGATATATATTACTTCTCCCTAAACCACAAAATAAATCAAGTATTTGTTCAAATAGTTTACAATAAAATCTATTTTATCCTTCGAAAATTCTTCACTGCTCGTCGCGCATCATGCAGCGATAGCGTATCATGCTCCCGCGCATCGCGCGGGTCCCCTGCTAGTTATAAGTTAATTTAACATGTTACTTGTTTCTCAGGTTAATTCAGCAAGTGTTACTTCCAACTCAATGCCGTTACCAGTTGTAAGACCACGCTTTTTATTGCTTTCACAACTTTTCAGACCCAATAGAACGCCCACTTTCTCAGGTAGCACTTCTCATCATTCTCATACACAATGACCATTGGTTTCATTACTTCATCAGTGACAAAGCTGGAGCATATAACAATGTTTTCACCATACTTTGCTAATTGTCTTGCTCAGGCCTATTCAATCCCAATTCCCAAGCATTTCTTAATCCATTATGAGCACAGTCACAAGCTGCTACAAATCGAGCCCATAAAGCAATCTTGAACAAGTGCTAATGGTCTCAGCTATGAAGGTCAATGGTGTGATGTGCAGAGCTTTGTGGCTTATTGAAGTGTTCGTGACAATTGCCTTTTATGGTTTAGAACGCAAGGCTCAACTTAGGAGGCAACTTATGGTGCATTTGTGAGGTCTTATTTAAGTTACATCTTCCGGTTAGTAAGCACCTCTTGTATATGCATCACATGCAGATAGAAACAATTAAAGGAGGGAAGCTAGCAATTGCCTTATCAAGGATTATGGTCGCAGTGCCAATGGTACGCTATTGTTGTTGTGCACATTCACCAGACCAATTAGATGTGCAGCAACTACCTCCACTTGTGCTTAATAAATATTTATCCCTGTTATTTTTCTTAGAAAAGTTTTGTTCTCATCAACATTTGTACTCAGTTTAGTTTAGCCACAATAGAGTATTTTTCGTGCACTGCGCGGAGTGTTAAATCGATATGCATATCTATTTTAAATTTTTTTATGATATTATCTAAAAAATAAAATATTCAAGATCAATAGTGGACTTGTTACGTCTTGTTTTCTACATTCTTCTTTTATAAGACCTAAACTGAAAAAATGTTATTCCTTTTTTTCTATAATTTTTTTAAGTTGCTAAATCTTTTTTTAATCACTTGATAAAACCCGTTCCGATGGGTAATTTCATAGCAATAATTGACTAATTATCACCCTCTTACCACTTAAATATTAGCAAAATATGTCTAATTACACTTAGTAGTTCCTTAGGGCTGTAATTGTAATTATCTGCTATTTCAGCCAATATTTACTATGTTTTAAATTGTTTCATGTTATGCATGATGCATTGATATGTGCGCTTAAGTGTTTCAGGATTTAACAGGCAAAGTTCGGAGCGGAAGTGGCCGGAAAGAGCGAAAGGAAAGAAAGGATCGCAACAAAACCTAGAAGGCTATTGCTAGACCAGATGCGTACGCAACAAAGAAGCCATGCGTACGCATCTAGACGTGGGAAGCACGCCCAAAAGGCAGATCCGGCACAGATGCGTACGCATAGAAAGCTTGCATGCGTACGCATTAGTAGGTTTTAGAATCTATAAATAAAGGAGTCTTCCACCATTTCAAGAGAGCCCACTTCCACATTTAGCTTAGTTTTTAGGATCCCATTTTAGGTTTTATTGTCCATTCACTAGCCAAACTTTTTATTTTATTGTCTGTTTATTTTACTGTTACTCTGATGAATTTTAATTTCAATCCATTTACTTTACTGTTATTCTGCCGATTTCAAAACTGCAATATTTACATTTTACTGCTGTTATTCTGTCCGTTTAAATTCCTGCAAATTGCGATTTTACATACTGTTATGCTGCCCATTTATTTTCCCGCTTTTATGATTTCCGCAATTAGCAAGTAGAGTCCGATAGTGTCTCGGCTGCGGGGTGAAATGTGCAAATGACCTTAACTGCGAGTCCCCCATAGGATCGGATGGGGAGGAAGGGGTTAAGTCCGTTATTGCTATTCGTACGCCCCTGCTAGCAAGGGTGAGGTCCATGCTACACGGATTCACCACGGTGATAACAGGTATAAGAGCATTAGGACCTGGTGACAACGGGTTTCTAAAGAGTTCGTTCAGCCTCAGTTGTTGGATCGCAAACTCCACCGCCATTCAATGAGAGCATGGGCCTGGTGACAGCAGGTGCCAAGAGTTCGTTCAATGACTGATCAGTTGGATCGCTGACTCCACCGCCATACCTGCAACGCTTGCGAGTTTACTCCAGTAACGCGGATTTACTCGAATCCATCGTGGGATTAGTATCTCACAATTGGTATGCCAAGGATACGCAAAGGATTAACTTCTCCACTCTATCCTGGGTGGTGTGTTCCTCCTAGGTGACAGCTCATCCGACCTGGGACATAGCAGCGATCATAGGAATGCACAGTATTTCAACCACAGCCGGGGCACTCCTTTATCATTATTGTTATTTACCTGCTTATCTGTTTTCAAACTGCAAACTGCTTTCAAACCAAATCAACTGCAACCAAACCCCGATCAAAAATAAACTTTCTGTTTCCGCTTCCTAAGGAGAACGACCCGAGTCTCGTACTCGGTATTTCAAACTTGGTTGCACCCTGTGACACATTTTTCTAAACGTCCGACCACGCTTGTGAGAGATAAGGGCTTTCAAATACAACGACGAAAGTTGCTGCCCCGAGCGGGTGTGTCATCACTATATCATAATGTCTTTGATCAACTCACTAAATTAGACAATTTTTTAATTAACTAACTCTTACTTGATAAGAAAGAACCTTAGATATGCACTTAATAGATTTAATAAAATTATAAAAAAAATTTAATTAATAGCAAAATTTTCTTTCAATTTTTATTTTCCTTTCATTTTGAAAACATAATATTTTGTTGTTTATAAAATTTTAATAATCAAATTAACATTTAGAAAGATTGACAAATATAATTTAAGTAAAGGTCTATTTTGAGTTAAGTGAATATTGCCCTGCTTAATAGTTATGCAGAATTAATAATTTTGACTTATAATGTAAATTATGACATTGTCAATACTAATTTATATAAACAATCATGGAATAAAAGAACTTCTACCTCCATCAAAATTAAAATTTAAAACTTAAAATTCATATCATAAAAGAATTTGGGGTGACCTATATAATGTTATCCCCCCAAATTTATAATGGCAACAATATACAATATAATGATAAATGACTTTAGAATATATTATATATTCACTATTATGAACTTCAATATAATATTTTTAAAAATTAGCTATATTTACTTATATATTAAATTGCTAAACCATAAACATTAATTCAAAATCCTAAAAACTAAAATTAAAAACATTTATAAATTCTTAATGAATGAAAATACATAACTTAACTTACTACGTCCAGTTATACAATAATTAAAACTTTTAAAAATTCACATTTATACTTATATACAAGAAACATAATATTTTATATTTTATATTTGAAATCCAAAAAATTTTATAGCAAAATTTATTTTAAATTTTTATATTCTTTCTTATATATTTAATAGTTGAAAATTTTAATTTAAAATTAATAAATTTAATTTTTATATCAAAATATTATCTTATTTTTTATATGGCCTTTTATTTAATGATGTGTTCTTAAAATGCGTTAAGATGACGACACATGTCAATTTATTAGATAATAAATAATTTATGCTAGGTTTTTTAGGGTTGAACACTTATCATGCATAAAAACTAAAACTATTACTATTAAATCTTTATAAAGTGAAGATGTACACGCATAACCCAAAACTGTTGCGTATTTAATGTAACAAAAAAGATATTAATGTTTGTATTTTATTGTTCTTTGTTGTGGAGAAATTCTGAAGTGGCACTTGATTGTTTGTACAAAATACATCGAAACTGGAATAAATTCTTTGCGCATTTAGATTAAGCTCTAAGAACCACATCCATGGGCAATTACCACATCAGCAAAAATTAGCTTCTTTTCTCTGCTTTGTCTCATGTTTAAATGTCATCAACGTCAAAAATTATATAACATCTGAAATCTAAAACAATTATCAGTTAACTTTATATTTTTTTTAAAAAAAATCCAAAAATTTAGAGAAAATAAAACATTCAATTTAAATTATTGACACTAAATTTTTATTAATTACCTATATTATTATAGAGATATACTAGATGCACACCAAAATCAGCCACCATTTTCAGCCACCGTATTTTATATGATATATAAATACAAAAATATAAATACTTAAAAAACTATCCCACTCTCATAAAAACACACTTTGCTTTGCTAACTAACTAACGATAACCCTTTGCGTTTTGGATTATTTTTTTTTTAAAGATTGGAAAACACAATAAAAATGGCTGAACAATGATTTCAAGTCCTATTCTACCCGTATTTGTTTCAAACAGCAGCAATGGGGATCTTCATTCCTATTTAGCCATTTATGGTCCCACCTTATATTCTAGCAATCACTATTTCCACATTTTAAAATGGTACACCCTGCGATGATAGCTTCAATAATATGTAGCAGAATAATCGATTTTATTGGACAATGGACAACTTTCGAGAACCCAATAAAAGCACTGCATCTAGTCTTGCATTCTATCCTCCAAGTAAAGATGATTTATTGATTAAACATATGCATGTATAAAGTTTCTCCTTATTTAAGTTAAAAGAGTGTTTGATTATTTCTTGAACTTGCATTTTTATTAAGGTTTTCGAGTTTAATTATTATTTTTAGTGTGTTTGATTATAACATAAGTTTGAACTTTTATTAAGATTCCTAAGTTTAATTATTATTGTGGACGTGTTTGATTATAATCGAATTTTGTAATATAATTTTGATCTTGTTTGATTATAGCTTGATTATATGATAAGCTTAAACTTTTATTAAAATTTTCGAGTTTGATTATTATATTGGGCACGTTTGATTATAACTAAATTTTATAATATGATTTTGATACTATTTGATTATAGTTTATATAGCATATAAAATCTCGTATTAGGTGATTTGGGTTTTAAAAAAAGCAATAACTAAGTGGATCATAATTCATATGGTAGTAGATTGAAAAATATTACGGTCCAATGAAAAAAGTTCAATTATAAATTTTTATTGTTTGATTTAGTTCATTGTCAAAACTATTGTAACAAAAAAAAAATGAAATAAGAGAGAGTGAATATGTTCTTGAATTCTGACAGCAGCAAGTGAGTAAAATAAAAAAAATGAATTAAAATGCAGAATTTTAATTTGATGTTTAATGAAAAAGAAAAGAAAAGAAATGCACATAATAGAGCATTTGATAGTAAGGGAAGAAAGAGAAGAGAGATACATATTCAGCGTGTGGTAAGAAAATTAATAGAGACAGTGAGAAGAAATTGGACTGAAGGAGTGAGAAAATGGATTAAAGAGTGGAGGCATTGGGTGGATGCGCGTTGAGCGCGTGAATTTAATTGATTGAGATTATTATATATAGCGTATAATAATAGGGTGGCTGAAATTGGTGTGCAAATAGAATTTTTGATTATTATATTTAAAATTTGTAGAGTTCTTATGCAGGGTACACGGGCTAAACACACTTAGTTTATATGTATTTTTAACATTTTTGATAAACAAAAAAAATTTTTATTCTATTAAAAATAACTAATTTTCAAAAGCAATCATGCTAGCTGCACAAGTGGTTTTAAAAACCAAGTGCAAAACCAAATGGTTTTAATCCAGCGCGTGTTTGACAAGCTCACTCTCCCCACCAAGGCGCGTGTTCACGCGCCTGTGCAAAACTCTCACTTCTGAGTTCGTAACGAACACGAGAAGCGAAGAGCGTTGCCATCGACTTCTTCATCATCGATGCCGTCGTTTTCTTCATCATCCTCCTTTGTCGTTGTCTTCTTCATCATCTTCCTTCGTTATCGCCGTCGCCTTCTTCTTCTTCTTCTTCTTCTTCCTCCTCTTCCTCCTCCTCCTCCTCCTCCTCTTTGCTTTTAATTGCATGATTCAAGATTTGATTGAGTTGCTTGATATTTATGTGCATTCTGGATAGTTATCTGTGTGCATTCTAGGTTAGCTTCATCGTTCTTAGGTTTTTTTTTTTTACTTTTAATTGCATGAATCAAGATTTGATTGCGTTGCTTGTTACTTGTGTGCATTCTGGATGGTTATCTGTGTGCATTCTGGATGCTTATTATTTGTGTGCATTCTGGATGGTTATGCATTCTGAGTTAGCTTCACCATTCTTATGTTTTTTTTTGCTTTTAAATGCATGAATCAAGGTTTGGTTGCGTTGCTTGTTATTTGTGTGCATTCTAGATAGTTATCTGTGTGCATTCTGGATGGTTATCTGTGTGCATTTTGGATTAGCTTCATTGTTGTTAGTTTTTTTTTTTCTTTTAATTGTATGATTCAGTATTTGATTGGGTTGCTTGATATTTATGTGCATTCTGGATGGTTATCTGTGTGCATTCTGAGTTAGCTTCATCCTTTTATGTTTTTTTTTTTGCTTTTAAATGCATGAATCAAGGTTTGGATTGCGTTGCTTGTTATTTGTGTGCATTCTGGATGATTATATGTGTGCATTCTGGATGATTATTTTTGACAACCAAGCGGTCAACCATTCTTATTAAACAAATATATCCCTTATATTAACGGATTAGACGCGTGTAGAAATAAGAATGGTTGTCAAAATCACTTGGTCACCAACAATAGTATTATGTTATTTAAAAAGTTATTTACTAAATTCATTTTCTTGATATCTACTGTGTTTTGTGTTCGTTGCTCAACCACTTCCATCCACAGTTCCACATCCAAACTCCCTCGCGACAACACGCTTCTTAATTACCTCTTCTTTTTCGCTTCCTCCCACACTGGAAAAAAGGGGGGAAAAAAAAGAAAAAAACTCCGATTAAAATGGCTGCTCCGGTAGTTGCGGAAGGCGCGGCCGTCTTGGCATTCAGGTCGGTGATGCAGCGAGTCCGGCAGGCGGCTGAGAGATCCGGCACCCGACCAGAATCAATCCGGGTCGTGGCCGTCTCCAAGACGAAACCGGTTTCCATGATTCGGCAACTTTACGACGCAGGCCACCGCTGCTTCGGCGAGAACTACGTCCAAGAAATCGTCGACAAGGCTCCTCAGGTTCCTGATTTCTTTCTTTCTTTCTTTCTTTCTCGTCATTGATTTTTGTTTGAATAATGATTAGCAAGCATGATTAATTCACCATATATTTCCACTTGAATTACGAGTATTTTCAAATCAAATTATTGTAATTAATTTATGTTAAATCAATTTCGAATGGCAATGTTGTTCTTGTTTGTGTTTAATTTGTTCGTAGATAGATGGTGGAAATATAAATTAACACTCCACTGGATGTCAATGTAAAATCCTCTTTATTAAAATGTTTACGTGAGTTCAATTTTGCTACATTGGCACCCGTTACATAAAAAATTTCAAGGCTAGCAATTTTAATTTATATAGGTCAGCATTTTTAATAGTAGAAGCACCTTCACTTTGCAGCTCAACATCATGTTTTTAGCCAACACTTTTAGATATTGATGGCTAAATGCGATGTAAAAATAATAAATTGTGTTGACCCATTAGCGCTGTTGATCCTCAAAATAGGAGTGTAATTATCATTTCCCTAGGTATATATAGTCATACAGTAGATAATATAGTATTATAGTGTAATAAAAATTAAACTGAGTTTATACTCTCGTTTATTTTTTGTATCTTTTAGGTTAACATTAACAACTTCCCTTGCTCAATTCATGTAAATCTCTTATAATTTCCAAAATGGTATGCAATTGTGCATGGATTTGAATTTCTAATTCTTTGTTTGTTGGGATGATGACACATGCCTTGGCTTAAATGCAGCTTCCGCAAGACATTGAGTGGCATTTCATTGGCCATTTGCAAAGCAACAAAGTGAAAACGCTTTTGGGTATGCTTTGTTTCTTCAAATCAATGTTTCTTTTCTTGTCTTTCTTCATTCTATTTAACTACTGTTGGAATGTTAGCAATTCAGATCAACATTTGGCTGCTGCAAATAGTTCAATACTTATTCTCCTTTTAAAAAATCTCAGCATCAAGTATAGAACTATAGAAGAGACTAGCTTGAATCAGATTAGTGGGCTTGATTATACTATTATTGAAATGATAACAATTTGGTCTCAAAATTCTTCTCTAATTTTTATGAATTTACAAAACTTGCATAAATCTTAGTTTATGAAATTGATTTAATCATGTATATGAGTTCATGCTGAATTTATTAACCACATGAGTAATTCTCAGTGGTAAAAATTAGAATCAAACCAGACTTGGTTGTTACGGGTCCTAAAGATTAAGTGACAAAACTGCACTTGAGGAACAATTTTATGAACTATTACTCATGTAGAATGCCCTTTACTCAATTTCTTTAACAGATTCTCATTAGAAAGGTGTCCTTAGAAAGCTTTGTCTTTAATATAATATGGCATATCAGTGCTGCTTGTTTTGCGATTATGCACTATTTTTTGTTAAAGGTGTAAAGACCCTTTTTATAAATTCAATGCTTTTGTCAACCTTTTTATTGGAATGAGTTTTGAGTTCAGACCTCTGCTTCTGTAATTGTGATTGACTGCATTCTTAGCATATAAAATTCTTTGAATTCTGATGCAAGTTAAATTTTGCAATAAGAGCTGCATACAATGCTTTCTACACCTCTCAGTTGGCTTTGGACTCGTTGAAAATATTGTTAGACTTTTGTTGTCTTATTTCTTTGTACCTGTCTTCAGTATCCTTAGACTAGGCCTTGCATGCTTTATATCAGGTGGAGTTCCAAATCTGGCCATGTTCCAGGGTGTCGACAATCAGAAGGTAAAGACTAACATAATCAATGTCTAGTGTGGTTCTTGGAGGTATGAATTCATTGATGTTTATTTTATTTTGTGCTTGTAAACTTGAAGGAGTAAGAATAAGTTGATCTTCACGTGTGTGCGATTGATAAGGTCTATACCTTCTGATTAACTAGTCAAAATCTCAACTTGTGAATTTTTCTAACTACTGGCAATTTCCATTTGACAAATGTTGCGCTTTCTTGTACCTTTGGCTCTGGCAGGTGGCAAATCATCTTGACCGTATGGTTTCAACCCTTGGAAGAAATCCGCTGAAGGTCTTGGTGCAAGTAAATACAAGTGGAGAAGAATGTGAGTTTGGCTTAAACTAATGACTTTCTGAAAATGCTTGTTGTGCTAGTCTTAGTTTTTGCATCTCTGTAGCCTTGTGAACTTGGTACTGCATTTTAACTTGTATTTATTCTTTGCTTATAATTTCACATTTGTAAAATTTCTTTAGTTTTCAACAGCTATTAGCCTATTAGATTGGAGAATTGCAGCTGTTCCATTATTATTTGTTTTTCAAAATGCATCATATCCTTCTTGAAGTACTTTGTAGGGGACCTCTTGACAATAATTATGATAGAACTAGGGAAACAGTCAAGCTTTATTGATCACAGAATTGCAAATCACAATTCTTAGAAATAATACATGGTTGGAATTACCAACTGAGGAGAGAAGAACTTCTCTGAATCTCTAATAGAAATATGCACATAACAGAATGAATGTAAAAACAAGTAGCATGCAGTATTTATAGGTGGTTAGGATAGACTAACTAACCCTGCTAACTCACCTAACTGACTAACAAACAACTAACAGAACAATCATACACTAACAGAATTTTAAAGTTTTTTACCTTTCCTCTCATAGACAATACCAAACCTGTTATTGGGCGAATTACTATCAAATTATCTTACTTTATATACAAATAAAATATGGTTCTCTTATTTCTTAGATAATAACATAATATCGACTTGTCTATGTGATTCCATAATTTTGCAGCCAAATCTGGTATTGATCCTTCGAATTGTGTTGATCTTGCAAAACATGTAAAATTGAGTTGTCCAAACCTCGTGTTCTCCGGCTTGATGACGATAGGGAGGCCTGACTACACCTCAACTCCAGAGAACTTTAAGGTGACAAGTTCGTCATGTGCAAACTTACTGAAATGCTCTACTTTCGTTTGAATTTGACATGCACTTTTGTATTTACTAGCATGATTCCTTTTGTGCGCTACATTGTCAAATTTCCAATTTACTATTATTAAAACAGGCTTTCTCTTCTGTGAAAATTCAGGCCCTATCCAATTGCAGAACTGAAGTTTGCAAGGCACTTGAAATGCCTGAGGAGCAATGTGAACTGTCAATGGGCATGTCTAGCGATTTCGAGTTAGCGGTATGATATGGTCAATAATTTTTCCCCTTGGTCCTGATTAAATAATTAGCATTCAGATCCTTTTATTAAAGTTGACCTGACGAAGGGTTGTCCTAAACAAGGATCTTTTTGCCATTCCTAAGAGGCTAAGACCCAAAGCAATCTAAGGCTCTTACCACTTTAACCAATTCTATATTATGTTGGTTTATAGTGCTCTAAAGTTATACTGCAACAAACTACAAAACTGCCCTTTTTGCATTGCATGATTGCATCTAATTTCCTCACAATTATGAATGCTTTCTATATTTCAAGGGAATGAATTTGACTACTATAGTCAGAGATTGTTATGGTGAGACAACTGACAAGCATATTTCTTAAAATTAAATATGATTGGTGGTGCAGCATTTTTTGAATATTTACCCAATAAAATAATATACTTACATAGACATTGCTTAGTAGAGGTGTGTTGCATGCAATTTATTTTTTATAGGTCAATGATGCAACTAATTTATGTGTTTTTATATATATTACATTGATTGCCTTTTCAGATTGAAATGGGTAGTACAAACGTGAGAATTGGGTCCACAATATTTGGACCAAGGGATTATTCAAAGAAACAAGAGTAGAGGATCTCTTTTTCTCTGGAACACAAAAGCATTCACATGCACATATCTAAATTGTATTGTATTCATATGCCTTGAGCCCTTGATAATTGATGTAATGAAATTTGTAATTATTAGAGCAATCTGCTTAAAGAATAATGTCTATAAAGTATATAAACAAATGAAATTATCACTAATTAAACAAGTGCAACAACTATCATCTTGCTTAAAATTTTGTTTGTCAACCGTTTTACAATAATTATGTGTATATTTGTTTTTCAAACTAAATTTTACCCGGTTATTTATTTTTATGGTAAATAAAAAACCATTTGTGTACAGAAAAATAAAAAACAATTTTAATGTCAAATAGAAGTTTGTTTTGACGCTATTTTCTGTGTTATTTGATATTAAAATAATTTTTTATTTAACATAAAAATAAATAAATTGATTAGATTTAGTTGGACAAAATATATGTACACTTAATATTACTTACACTTTTATATATTGACAAGCTTAGTAAAATCATAAATGAGATACACGATTCACATCTACAACCTTATTTCGGAGAATTCGAGATATGAAATAAAGCCTACAACCTAATTTTCTCTGAATACGCCTGTAGTATTAATCTTTTTAATTTTTTAATTTATTAATAAAAGAAATCAACATTATACACGTTTTTTCTTTCTTTTTTTTTTTTTACTTGAACTGAAATAAAATTAGCATTTGTACCATATGATTAAAACCATTGATGTTTGCTTGCATTACCGTCTACCTGTAGTCCTGTAATATATTAATGGAGAAATTAAATTTATTTTTTAATCTATATCATTATTGTGTTACCTAAGCTGAATTCGTGGCCACATTTTTCTTCCTTCCTAGGCACAAGTTGGTTTGCCACCAAATATAACCTACACTACAAATTGATTTCAAAACATAACGTCATATCATTGTCATTGAAAATAATATTGATGATAGATACAATTATGACAAAACACATTTTTTCTACTAAATTTTATTTGAGTTAACCAATTCTAAATTTGAATGTGGAGTTCCTAAATAAGAAATTTGACATAAGAAATTTGAGTGTTGAGTTTTGTGGGAATCATTTAAAGTCATGGATGAAGAAGCAAAATCTCCCATCCACCTCAAAATGTTAGAGACAGATGAAAAATATCTCCAATTACAGGTTTATGTGCACCAAGTATAAATAAACATCTCCTTAGTAATTAAATACCGAACCCACCGAAACTTTTTTTCTTACACTATTTCCTAGTCCGATTAATCGAAACACCTGTTGCTGTTCTAAACTTTGTTTAACGTCTCCTGATCAATAAATTGTTGCATACACAAGATAAGATGGAAACTCGATAAGTGGGCTAGTAGATTAACTACTAGACCAAATTAAGTTGGTTTAGACGCACCCTATTTTACTGTTTACATTATAATTGGCTTCTATGTCACAAGATTGTTTAATGGATTTAGGACACATAGTTGATTTCAAATCTGCATAAGAATTAAATTATTTTTCTTTAACAAAATCTTGGAATAATGCCGTGATGATAATATTTTGTCTGAATAATTAATTAATGGGTTCTAGGCGTGGTCAAATAACGAGTAATTAATTGTATGCGTGTGCATTGCAAAAAGGACAATTTTAATATGAGGAGGGATTTGCATGAAGAATAAAGAGTAATGAGTAGTTTTATTTTAAAAATTATTAAAAAATAAAATTAAAATTTTTAACAATTAATCTCAACCACTTATTACACGAAATCTTCTTTTTTCATGATTGTTTCTCTTCTTCTTAGTATACACCTTGCAAAAATTGAATCTTTAATGGACTAAAACAATATAACAAGTTTACCGCGTAATTATATATATATATATATATATATATATATATATATATATATATATATATATATTATAGTGACGGA